>JBAMHX010029868.1:0-13087 GCA_037177515.1 Pseudomugil tenellus
TATTCTTTTATACAATTAGTCTCTGGTTGTTTGTGTTGCCACCCCTTTTCCTCCTGGACTCAATAGGGGTCGTAACACATGTATACAGAAAAAATGTTGGGCTTTGCAGCTGTTTAGCTTGTATTATTCCTTTGAATTTCAGATTTTTTAAAAACATTTTTAAATACTTAAGCATAGAGATTTTGGCTTATTGGAGTTGGACAATAAAGTTTGTGTCACAACCTGCATGGTAGGCCATGACAACAATGGGGATATGGTATGCAAGGAAAATATTCCTTTATAAATATTTCATAAAATATTGCTTGATAAATAGAAAATGAGTGTGCATCTTGTAAAGGTGGATGGATCAGTGGTCTCAAGTGCTCCAAGTGTAGTGAAAAAACACAGCTGCAAGTAGGAGGAGGAAGAGAGAGAGAGACCTGAGGCATCTATAACCTGGATGCATCAAAGTTGCATTCAAGAGGCTTTAAGAAAGAGCAGTCACCCACTCTGTATACCAACATTAAAGCAAATAATAAATTGTACTTTAAACAGGTAAATACAGGGTCATCACATATATTATGTTTTTGTTGTTTTTTTTTTTTACATTTTACTGATAGTTTCTTGTACATTTTATTAAATGCATTTGTCATACTATTTGTTTGGGACATAACTAGGTATCTGTCTTGAATAATTGTGCAACAAGAGCACCACTTATGAAAAAACGTGGTTTAAATCTACAAAATCAGTAACTCTGATAATGGATTGATTCAGGGCTGTCTTTGCTGTTTAATATCTGCATAGTCTATATAGTTATGCAATGTAAACCTTTGATATTTTCATGTGCTATGTCGAAAGAATGTTATTTTTCTATTTAATTATATTTTCAAGAAAGCAATAAATACAACAGAAGTACTTTAGATGTTTTATTTGAGCAACTTTTATGTCTCATCAGTGTACTGTCAGGATGGATCTGATGTTCCTTCCATGATACCCTAAAGGGGTCTCACAACAGATTAACACCTATGTATTGTGGCTCAGCCAGCCAATTTTCACATATGACTTGCTTCACTCTGATTTCCTGGTTGCAATATCGTGTTCTTCTCTTCACAATCCTCCAGGGGATGCTCCGTGGTATCCGTGGGGGCGTTGTCTGTTGTAGACAGAGATTGCCCCTGGTCACCGAGCAGAAAGGGAGCCCATTACAGTATGACCCAAAAGGCTCTCTGAGAGGGGGCAATCAATCTTCTGATGAATATGTCTGCTACCTTTCAAGTAGAACACGTAAGGTTTTTTTTTTTATTTGAAAATTTTTTTTTTATTAGTTTTGAGTCATTTGAGCACAGCTTTTAAATTTTAATGTACAAATACAATGTCAGAAGAAGAAATGTCAATAATTTAGAATGAACACTGTTTTTGTGCTTGAATTAAATAAACCTGCATGCAGTAAAAGTCAATTCCTTTCAATGACACATGACAATAAAGGCTTGGGAATGCTAAAGTATCTACCTGTGTTTATGACTGTTTTGAAAACATAACACAGACAGGTGTATATATAATTCCCCCTGACAATAATGCTTATCAATCACATTTTACTCGCAACAGAAAACTTACAGGCTAATCGACTGACCACCATTGCAGTCTCTGCAGTGGCACCATTACTGAAGATAAACACTTTCCCATGATCCCTTAGACTGAAGAAGAAGTACCTGCTGATAACTGACACACTTGTCTCTGCATGCACGTGCGTGTGTGTGCATGTGCTAAGCTGTAAGTAGGATTGTCCCATGGTGAGAGGTAGATTGATTAGCGATGAGGTCATAATTGCTGACTGAATCACCTCCATAGTTAATCAATCTTTGGCTGAAGGATAAATTTGTTGGGTGAAGAAGGACAATACTTCATAAGGTGATGCACGGTTGATAAAGGACATATTCATTCATCACAGGTGGCTCTGCTTGATGGATATGCAGGCATCAATGGTGGGCCTATCCATCAATCAGGGGGAGAAGGGAGGTCAGCTTTGAAGATCAAAGTCAAGCTCCCAACTAGACCATGCGGGAGATCCACAGAGGTAAAGTGAAGATGTAATAGGTTTTCAAAGAGATTTGAGGATATAATTACCTGCTTTATTCCACCTTGAAGAATCCATTTTGTCTTATAATCTGTAGGTTAACCAGACGTGGGAATAGACTTGCTTTTACTTTGTTGTACTGAAATCTTCGCTTCTCAAACTACCTTTAACATTTCCCACTAACGTATTTCAGGCTCGATAGACATGTGCTTTGAAAATCAGTCTTGTGAGCCTTTGTACATTCATTTAGAGAAAAAAAAGATAGTGAATTCTTTAGTCATTTAGAGATCAGCTCACAAAAAGTATCGCACAAAGTGACACTGATCTACAGCAGGAAACACCTGCTTTTCACGCGTGAAAACTCCTTTCATTTTAATGTTGTTTCTGACATTCCTTTTCTGGGTTCACAATAAAATACAGTGCACCTCTTGAATTATGAATCTCTGAGCAATGCTTTGATGTCAGCTCCTTTTGAACCAAATTCAATAACCATAATAAAGATGAAGGGAACAGAAGCAATTTTTCACCGTGCCTCTTGCCATCCAAAGCACTGTACTGCCTTCCACACATATGCTGCCCCACTCCCCCCGCATAGGGACTTACTGAAATGCCCAAAAGCAAATATTATTTCTTACAGATGGCAGGCTATTTCCACACCTACTATGGCAGCACTACGCTCAGAATGTATACATTAGCCTGACGTCACCAGTCAAAATGGTCCATTTTTATATCTGTAATACTATAAAAAGCCTGACCCTACTTCTTTTTTGAAGAATTTTAATGCCATAATGGCATTTTCCAGTCACACATCAACTTCAAATCACTCATCAAATCCCTTCCAAGCAAGTGTCTGAGCTTTCAGGTGCACAAACGCCTTGCTTCGACAGAATAAAAAAAAGGGTTCCCCCTTTACAATTCAATGTGTAGCCAAGTCAGTTTTACACACATGCACTACTGATGTTGAAGCATTTATTTCTAATATATCAAAGTTACATGAGGCTGTTTAATTGTAGTTATTAAATAAATTACCTTTAATGTGCCCATGCTTTGGGTGTACTGTGTGAATTCAGCTTAATGTAAGATTGAGAGCAGATACGGATCCCTGCTCTCCCTCTTGCCCATATAATCAAATTACTTTTGTACCTGAGAATAAAATTAATTAAAGCCTTATACAGCTGAATATCGTGGTTTAATAAAAGTTAATGGAAACTTTCTGTTCATCACCATGAACAATTCAAAGTATTTTCTCTGCAAAAAAAAAATAGGGGGAAATGGCAGCAAAGTGAATTCTGCTTAAATTACCGCTCAAGTCTCAAGACTTGTAAGGTTATTTCCTTTCTGTGGACCTTCAAATATAAAGTTACATTAGATATCACTATCATTTACTTTATTTGCTTCCATTTTTATAAGTTGTTGATGAAAGATGTGCACACGACTCACAAACGAATGTATGTGCATCCCTTTAATTTAGCTGCCGATCGAAAAGCAATTGCACATTATGGCATTGCAATCACATCTTTAATCTTAAAATCACATTAATACATTCTGTTGCTGGAAAAGCTCTTAAAACAGCAGCAGGATACAATAAAATTGACAAAAGTTACTTTTTTCACATTACTAAACTAGAAATGCCCTCAGAGAGCGCAGCTCTTTGACAAGCTTCTTATTTGAGCTTATTTTAGGGTGATAAATCTGACAGAGCTCAGTAACACATGATCTTTGTCAGAGTGAAAAACAGCTGACATAGCCTTCCTGTAGGAGGCAACAGCTGCAATCACGAGTGCCTATATCACAATGTTAGAGAATCCGTAAAATCCTCCCTGGATCCAGACGGTGATGCGGATCACCTCCAAAATTTAATCACTTGGATATATCCTGAAAATTTCATGCAAATGCGTCTATAACTTTTTGAGTAATGTTGTACACAGACAGACAAACAAACAAACAGGCAGACAGAGATAGACAGAAAGATAAATGCCGACGATGATATAACCTCCTTAGCGGAGGTAATTAATGTTGGTGAGATTGTCTAGTAACTTTAAAGACTGATAAGGCACATTGGTATAATATATATTGTGACTTTTAAATATGCAAAAACAAACATTGTCAAGTTCACATCATTATTGAAATGACTTTCTATTAAGAGTTGATTTTATATTTTTGATAATAGAAATGGGAGAGCATCTAAGTAATGTAATAATTTTTGGATGAGAAGGGTATACTTTTTAACACATGAATTAAGCTAATTAATACTTTGTTAATCTGATTTTCTACCTGTTTAACTTTAAAAAAAAAAACTCCCATCCTGCCCCATTAAGAAAACTCAAAGTTCACTAAAACATTTCATTGTGGTTGTCAATATCTAAAATTAGAAACATGAAATAATAATTCATGACTCCTACAAGTCATTTTATCATAGCAGAAGAAAAAATGGTTTTCAGCTGACAATAGGATCACAACAGTCAGGTTGCATTGTTCTCAAAAGGTAAAAGTTTGCTACATGTTTTACTACATATTTTATACAGGTACATCTCAGGAAATTAGAATATTATGAAAAAGTTTAATATTCATCAGTCGTTTCAGAATGTGAAACCCATATATCATATAGATTCATTACAGATAGAGTCAAACATTTCTACCATTTATTCCTTGAAATATTGATAATTGTGGCTTATAGATAACAAAAACCAAAATGCAGTGTCTCAAAAAATTTGAATATTACATATGATCAATTTAAAAAAGGATATTTAAAAAGAAATGTCAGGTTTCTGAAAAGTATGTTCTTTTCCATGCACTCAATACTTGGTTGGGCCTCCTTTTGAATGAAGTACTGCATCAATGCGGCATGGCAAGGAAGTGATCAGTGTGTGACACTGCTCAGGTTTAATGGAAGCCCAGGTTACTTTGATAGCAGCCTTCAAGTCATCTAAATTGTTGGGTCTGGTGTCTCTCATTTTCCTCTTGATAATAGCCCACAGATTCTCTATAGGGTTCAGATCAGGTGTGCACAGTAACAACATGGTCACTGAAGCAGCTTTTGGTTCTTTTGGCAGTGTGGGCAGATGCCAAGTCCTGCTGGAAAATTAAATCAGCATCTCCATAGAGGTGTTTCTGACGTCTCTGGTTCATAGTGGCTTGACACAAGGAATGCGACTTTTGTAGCCCGTATTCAGGAGTCATCTGTGGGTAGTGGCTCTTGATGTCCAGCTTCAGTCCACTCCTTGTGAAGCTCCTCCAAATTCTTGAATGGATGTCACTTGACAATCCTCTCAAGGCTGTGGTCCTCTCTTTTGCTGGTTCACCTTTTCCCACCACACTTTTTCCTTCCACTCAACCTTCCATTAATATGCTTAGATACAGCACTCTGTGAACAACCAGCTTCTTTACCAATGACCTTTTGTGACATTCCCTCCTTGTGGAGGGTGACAATGATTGTCTTCTGGACATCTGTCAAGTCAGCAGTCTTTCCCATGATTGTGTAGCCATCTGAACCAGACTGAGAGCATTTAAAGGCTCTGAATACCTTTGCAGGTGTTTTTAGTTAATTAGTTGATTGGGGTCTGGCACTACGGCTCTCCAACATTGAAGTTTTCCACAATATTCTAATTTTGTGAGACACTGCATTTATGTTTTCGTTATCTATAAGCCACAATTATCAATATTTCAAGGAATGAATGGTTGGACTCTATGTGAATGAATCTATATGATATACGGTTTCACATTCTAAAATGACTTATGGAGAATATTAAGCTTTTTCATAATATTCTAATTTCCTGAGATATACTTGTAAACAAAACACGTGGATTTAAAGCAAATCGACCCTAAATCAAATGCGAGATATTCTCTGAACTCTTAGACAAGTATAAGTCAACTCACATTACTTAATATGCATAAACACTAGCATATTTTTTTCATTAATGTGTGAGTGTGTGTTGGATTTGTTTCAGCATAAGGTGGCTTAGTCAGTGGTAGAGAAAAGAGCTGCTGAACAACAGAAGGAAAGAGGGTGTGTGCTGATTTCATCAGTTAAACAACACATTTGCATTGAAAGGAATGTTTGTTTGTTTTTTCCTGCTGTACAAAGGTTCAAAACATCACATATTAGAACTTATGTTCATAAATATTTCCATCACATGCAGACCTTTGCCTTTTCTAAATAAATGTTTCATAAGTAAATTTTGTTGATGTACAAATGTAGCCATGGCAACACTAAAAACATACAGAGCACTCCATCATAAATCCCAGTTTAACCCCTAGTTACTTACAATTGTGATGGATTGAAACTAAAACATGATTAGTACTTTGGCTTATGAACAGCAGAAAATGACTTACCAGGCTGTAGCTAATGTTTGTGCAACACTTCATCCCTGTACTTTGCTTGCTTGCAAGGAGGTGGCTGATTATAAGTGACTAAAGCTGGTAGACTGACGTTTTAGCATAAATGTGAGTATTAAAAACTTTTAAACTTGTTTATAAAATGCTACTTGGAGCAACAAGAGTGATGCTATTATTGAAACATAAAATCGGGCCAAAATTGCTTTCCCATGTTTCCTTTTTTTATTTATTTATTTATTTATTTTTCTCATATTTTTTTTTAAGTCTGCATCCAATTTAATTGCTGTAAGTAGTTTTTACCTCTATATAGTATATTTTCCCCTTATTGGGGATGTCATCATCGACAGCCACCATTTCCCTTGCAGAGTTGTTTTGTATTCTACATGGTAATGAATGTATTGATTTAAATTTTTAGGCCACAGCCAGAAGTGGCTTATGGTGGTGGCAATATTTCTGCAGGCAATAAGGTGAGGAGATTAAAAAATGGATCCCAGAGAGTATAGATGAGCACAGGAGGTGATAAAAAAAAAGGAAATGGCTGTGAGTCACAGTCCAGCGTATTTAGTTTATAGGCTGATGTGAATCACATTTCATCAGAGTAAACTATTAAAAGCTGATATACATCTGTAATTGCTATATTTAAAATAAACCAAAAGTTAAAATGGCTTCTTACTAAATGCCATATATGCATATGTTTTTCAGTGGCTTTATCTTATTCTCAAAAGAGTGATGCAAATAATCCTACATTATTGGCCGTCTTTTCAACGTGATGCATGTTTTTCAAGGTCACTGCAATAATCTTATGTAAATCTAGTTTTATAGTGAGATTTGATGCAGGCTGGATTCACTCTGGTCATTGAACACTCAAACAAGCAATAGCTCTATTTAAATAATGCAGTTATACTGAATGCCATTTTAAATCTATGATATGAATACATTTGCAGGGTTATATGGGCTAATCTTATGCTGACTGAAAATGGCAATATATTGGACTATGATCACCCTATTTCCACTATCTTCTGCAAAAGAGCATCTATGTCACTCTCATAGTCATTTGCCCTATTACATAAAATTGCACAGTGATTCATGTTGGAAGCAGTCATTCTTCTTGCCTGATTTATTAATGTTCATCTGTAGCTGTATATTAAGAACAAAAATCCAGGAAATAGGAAATTACATCTTAAGGAGGAAGATAAAATGTCTGTCATTGGATGTTTTGGGAACATATATGTTGCTGTGTAATATGTCAAGTTTAAAATTTATCAGGGCTGACTGGGTCTTCTTTTCTGTGTTTCCTTCTTTAGCTGCTTTTTTCTTTCTTTAAAAAAACATATTTATGCACAACTATGGTGTTTGATTAGGCTTTCAAAGCAGCTCTGAGCACATGTTATGAAGTCTATATTTAATGTGCAAGGCAAAGCATCATAAGTCTCGAAAGCGCTCATCAGTTTTCTCCAATGGCAGTCTACATCACTCAGTGGATGAAAAAGCTGACACTTCTCTCTTCTCCGGTGCAGAATGGAAGCTATCTAGCTTTAGATTCTTCCGACTCTTGGCTCATTTATCAAGCTGTGAGTCCTGCTCCAAGACTGTGGGCAAGGGAGATATTCAGCTGCTCTCAGCTTCTGTACAGTGTATGATTTTTTTTTGGTTCATGAAGCCTTCTGTTTGGTTTAACGTAGAGTCCAGCATATCTTAATAACAAATAAATTTATTCTCGGTTGGTGATTTCTAATTGTTTTGCTCTTTTAACAAAATTAAAAATAGAAAGAGGATTACAATGTTATGGAGAAAATATCCATTAAATCATGTAACACATACTATCAAAAAATTGTTATGGTGCACAACAATAAAAAAATGTAGAAGCTTATAATACCTTACTATACATCTTGCTTTTCAAGGATCTGAAAACTGATTTGATGATTTAGTTAAAGAAAAAAATTACACTAAAATTATTAGATGTCTGATAAAGCCAAATATGTATAAAGGAGTAAATTTTCAAATGCATGACTGTTTCCCAGTCAATGCGAGCCTTGCTATGTAGATATCCATCCGTAATCCATATTCAGAGCTGCTCTCTATTGATTGAGTGTGTTCCAGATAAGAGGGGATGCTGAATTGCACAGAGATAATACATTCTATGGATCACAGGAATGCAAATCAAATCAGATACCCATGCAAATGTAAGCCAAAGTCATCCCAAAGCAGAAGTATTTTATTTATTCAAATTCAAAATTTCTTATTTCAAGTCAGTATTAGCATTTGGAACTAATTTTTTCTTGTGAAATACAGAGTATTCAGGACCCCTTGGAAAATAATTAATTGCCTAATGTTTTTTTCAGGCTCCAATTAAAGACTTTCTTTCTCCTTGAAACACTTCATCAGGAAGTGCAAGAAAAAAAAATGTCCAACTCTCATCACTGTACTTACTCAGCAACTCACTTGGTGAGGCAGTGGTTGCTTAACTATGTCCTTAAAAAAAGCTTTATATTTCTTTATAATAGAATCCCCAGACAATCATTGAATTTTGACATTAGCAATCAGCAGACACAATTAAAAAAAATTACAATTTGGTACCATTTAGCTATTTTAGTAATGATTAAGGAAAAATCCTGACATTAAAAAAGTAAACTTTTCTTTTTAAAATATCACACACAGCATTACAATTTTGCACCAAGGGTACCTGACGATATTTGGTTAAGCACTGAGGTCTGGTTTTATTTTTAGGGACACACAAATTATTTAAGAAATGGCCAAAGTAGGTGTACTCCATGACACTTGTAGTCTTGAACTCTTCTGATCAAACCTTTATTAACATAAATATATTTATAAACAGTATACATATTGTTTTACAATAAACAAAATGTCATAAGCCTCAATAATCATGCATGATTTATTCAAAATACTGCTTAAGAAATGCAATCAATCTCCAATTCCAGTTGAAGTTTATTTTATTAACTTTGAATGTCATTGCTCAGTTGAAATAAATTAGAGAATGAATAACCAAGCCTATTAAAGCAACACACTCATCACTCAAGTCACCCACGGAGCCTCGGAGCTGTCAATTACTTTGCTTGTACAAGTATGCTTTGCATAGTGAAGCCAAAGTAGACTCAGTCAGTTCATTAATTGATCCTTAGTATTCCCGTATGACCACATAAGCTATGTGTGCTTTTCACGGAGAAGGCTCATACATACTGTATAAACAGTTGTAATATCTGTGAAGAATTTAGTACTTGTTAAATTTTCCATGGTGGATATGTGGGTAGAAAAACTGTGCTGGATTGGTGTTGTTAATGAGAGGGATATTTTTTTTATGTAAAAACAATTGGTACCTCCGCTGGTCCAATTCAGCTTGACATAGCATTACCATACCTCAAGCCAAATACTTGTTTTCTGTCAGATCTAAATTGGACTTTCCGTAATTATAGTTTATCTTCAAGTAGGAAAACCTAAAAGTAGAGTATTTTTTCCTGATTGCACTGACTGATTGCAGATTTCACTATTCTGTGTGAGTTGGAATGAAGAATCTCCCTCAGGACATTTTCAGAATCTCATATGCATTGTGTTTGTCAAAGAACTTTTGTGCCTCAATCCCCTCTCTGCATCTTCCCAAGACGTTTGGGAACCTGGAGGCCTTGAAGTCAATGCAGCTTCTATCTAAATTGTTTTTTGGTATGATCTGAGAACAAGCTCGTTGTCATTACCTTGCACCTCAAATCTCTGCAGGAAGACGAGGAGATATGTCTTTGCTGAGCACAACCCAGCACAACGTCAGGCTTTGCTGCAGTTTAAGTTTTCCCTTAGGAGACAGTGCAGTATGAATGCCAAGTACACCGATGAGTTCTTGGCCAAAGGTACTGTTTGTCACAGCAAACAAAAAAATCACTCAATTGTTTATTGTTTCTTTCTTTTTGTGTTCTTAATTAAAATAATATTCTTAATATTGTGGAATAAGGGGCCAAACTTCTGGAAATAATCTGATAATACCCACTCTGTGGGGGTGGACATTTTTATCTTATAAGATAGGGTTTAGTTCCAGCAAGTGGAGATATAGAATTGCCAATGGTTGCAGAATATCATTGTGATATCTCTGCATTGAGATTGCCTCTAATGATCACAAACCTTGTTTTATAGTGTGACATATGACATTCAACATCATCACAGTGCCTACAAAACCGCTGTTACCCTATACAGCAAGATGACAATGCTCATGCACACAGCTATAGAATTTTGGAATTGAAGGGATGGAATGACCTGCCTCACTTCAACCATCTAATCCACTAAACAAGAGTACAAAGCTGAATAAAATGTATGAATGGGAGAAGATTAGATTTTTTCATGGCTGCAACCCACAACTCTACTGCTGCCAGCAAATGCATTTCTTTCAAAATGGTTCAAATGGTATGATTTGTTTCCAAAAAGCATTAATACAATGAATAATATACTGGAACACAAGTTTCAATATTAGACCAAAACTGTTCCCACAACGCTGCATTTTCTTCTATAGTTTGTTTTAATGGTGAATAATTTTAATTTTAATGGTGACTGGTTTCTTAGATGGAAAAGAATAGAAATTTAATAAATGAAGAATAAAAGAAGTTGAACATACATTGAACATTAAAACATGGAGTGAGACATGAAAAATGGACAGACAAGATACAACGTTATAACCAGGGTAGAATAATTTCTGAGATCTGTTGTCACACAGAAGTCAGAAAGTAATTCTACCCCTCTGCTTAGAGACACCTTGGTTTAAAGACTTTGTGTGGGTCATACTCTAGAGCCAGTATTCTGTTATGACATATAAAGATCCATGTCCTGTTGAAAACATTCTCCATCATGGAAGGACACAACTCAGACAGATGGCTTACTCCCCAATACTTTCCATGCAAAATTTTGTCAAAAAACCATACACTTCCCTTTCTATGGTCAGAACATGATGGTCAGAGTTTTCGGCCAGATATTAATTAAGAATTAGGTAATTAAGCTAAGATATGAAATGGCCACATCAGTTTATTGGTATATTTTTGTTCTGTTTATTATGTTGTCGCCTGCCAACATTGTCTAACAATTTGCCATTATTTACAAATTAAGTGTGGACACACACTTCAGAGTGTGTCCACACTTTAGATATACACTACAATATATACTACCATACTTTAGAGCAGTAGTGTATATTACTACATTCCACAAAACCAATCCTCTCCCCTCCCCCCACCTTTTCCCTTGATAATTACAGAGGCAACTCAATGCTATATCAGTATGTGGCAACAAAGTGAAATTGTTCACTTAGCAATGATGTTGCTGTCATTGTTATTGAGATTGAAGTATGCATTATTTGGTGCATCAAAGTCAGCCTCTGCAATACCTTACTAATTTTCTTGTCGTATTTTTAGGTTGGCATTTTATGTTCTGATTTTCCTTTTTTGCCGTATATCTGTTTTCTTTTGTTTTTATTTGCAAAGGTATAAATTAAAATTACCTGAAAGAGGCCTGCATGCAATGGCTCCTTAAGCAGAGATTAGGCTGAGGCAACATATTTTTTTTTATCAAATGTATTAAAGTTCATAAATAATTGTTAAAATATTTCTTAGTGTATTTTGATGCAAAAATTCTGAAACATCTACAGAAAAATAACTGAGTGAATGTTATGCAATGTTATGAACAGTTCATTAACAGTTAATGTAATATGATTAATTAACAGTACAATGATTTGATTGTTGATGGATCTGATAATTACTACTTAAGTTACAGTAATTATATGTAGTGATGGCTAATATTTAAATTTAGCCTACAAATCAGCGAAATGTGCACGCAATTAAATTCAATTCAGCTTTATTTGTATAGCACCATTTAACGACAATGTTGTCTCAGGGTGTTTCACAGAGATCACCTTAAGCCAATTCATAAAAAAATAGCCTATGTAAGGGAACCAAAAAGATTGCATCAAATCTTGACTTTGTTCCAATCTCCCATCCTGAGCAAGCATGAGGCGAGAGTGGGAAAGAAAACTTCCTTTTAACGAGAAGGTAAAACCTCCGGCACAACCTGGCTCAGAGAGGGCAGTCATCTGCCCTGACTGGCTGGGGTTGGGGAGGACAATAAAGAGATTAATATACACTGCAGCTGGGAGACCTGCAGATAAAGGAAAATTGTGAAATAAGACCAGCAAAAAATGAGAAACCAGAAATAAGATCTACAGAAAAGGGAGAAATAGGTTAATGATGCCAGTACTGTCCTGTATATTAAAAAGAGGCAGCAGAGAAAGTAACAGAAAGTACTCAGTGCATCATGGGGATTTTGCCATGGCGGCATAACTATAATGCATTGCTAGACTATCCCTAACTATGAAATTTATTAAAGAGGAAGGTTTTAAGTTTGATTTTAAATGCTGAGATGATATTTACGTCCCGAACCCACACTGGAAGCTGTTTCCATAAGTAATCATTTAGGCCTGGCTGTTCTTAAAGACAAATGGTACAAAATTGAATGATGCATTCTGACGTGCTAGTGTGACATGCAACATGACTCTGTGGACGTGTTTTCTTTCACAAGTGCAATGATTAACACATTAATAAAGTTAATAAAGTAAGATCTAAAATCTCACATAACACCCACGAATAAAGAATTGCAGTAATCCAGTCTAGAAGTAACAAAAGCATGAACTAATTTTTCTGCATCACTCTGAGACAGGAT
>JBAMHX010029869.1:2314-13077 GCA_037177515.1 Pseudomugil tenellus
CGTGCACGCTTTACGTGTGTGTCGTGCACGCTTTACGTGTGTGTCGTGCACGCTTTACGTGTGTGTCGTGCACGCTTTACGTGTGTGTCGTGCACGCTTCATATGAGTAATCAGAAGGCAGCATGTAGACGTGACGACTCGGCATCAGGTTTGGGAAAAAGGGATTTTTTTGGTGGTGATGATGTCACAGAGCAGGAAGTCTGTAATGTGACGTCATCACTTCATCGCTGATGTTTTTACGCTGGACGTTTAAATTTCTCCTGGTTTTTTATGAAGCAGCTCCATCAGTTTTTGCTCTGCTTCTCGTTTTAACAGCTTATAGAAATCTGAAAGCGTCGCATAAAGTTTCTGCATTAAATGAACATTTTCCCGCATGTCTGCGTTGTTCTTCAGGTGTAGAAGCTGCAACTGTGATGATCATGTCCACAGATTTGCCAGGTAACCCCGCCCCCATCCGGTGCTTAGTGGGTCTGCGCAGGGCGCTGCCGTGTTTTACCCTAAAATGATTTCTAGTGGGTTCTACTGAGAACAGGCTGTTTCTGTGTTTGGACCAGCCAATCGGCAACCATCAGAGGCCTGAAAGCAAAGTTAGACTGTTTACTCGTTTAATCAGGATGTCTGAAATAAATATAAAAAACCAGGTTTATGCAGCTCTACATGAGTTAACGATGCATCATGATGGCAGCCCAAACGCACAACTTTGTGGCTGTATCTTCAAACTTCTATTTTATTTCAGTTCATCTAAGAAATCAGCTTCACACGGCAAGTTTGTGGATTCAGGTTTAAATAAGTGCGATCATCATCATTAAGTAATATGTCACACATTGAACCGGCATTTCCTCTGGTTGCAGAAAAGTGGGAACTTTCTGAAAAATGAACCTGTTACTTTAATGTCATGATAAAAAGCTGCAGCAGAGTGTGTGTTTGGACTATCCGCCACGCTGCTCGGGGTTTCCGGCTGGGTTGGAATTGTTGATGAGAACCAGAATGAAGTATCTCTACTAGTAGCTAAAAAACCTGCACTACCAAACGCAGTTCTAGATCTGTGAGACGAACACATTGCATGATGTTGTGGTGCTTACAAAGTGTGTGGTCATGCTGGTAATCCTCTGCTTTCCTGTGAGGGCTGCTGGTCCGTAAAGCCTCTTTCTGTGAATCCGCTGCAGGCGTTCTGGTTGCCGCAGGCTGCTCGCCATAAAGCATCTCTGGAAACCGAGTCAGAAGAGTTGAAACAAAGTGGGCCGCGCGACAGACTGAGATGGTTTCCTTCCACTGCATGCAGGCTGCAGATTTAGCAAGTTTTACTGCTTTCTGTCTACACACCATGTTGTCCTGCAGCTTTTCCATGTTTGCTGCTCCAACACGCCTCATCAGTCACTTTGCAGAACGTCATGTTGATCTGCACAAAGTTGCCAATAAGAGCTTTTGTTTCCTGACTGAAAAAGAAGCAAAACTTAAAGCCGACGTGCTGTTTATGTGCAGGATGCTGACCTGCATGGAGACGAGATGTAGCTGCTGCTTCTTGGTGCCAGCAGGAACAGATAGTCGCTTCTTTACATAAAAGCAGAACTGAAGGAGCAAATGACACAAAGTGTAAAAGTGGGATTAGTGCAGCAACATGGAAGGCAGGGTACGATGAAGAGCAGGGTACGATGAAGGGCAGGGGACGATGAAGGGCAGGGTACGATGAAGAGCAGGGTACGATGAAGGGCAGGGGACGATGAAGGGCAGGGTACGATGAAGGGCAGGGTACGATGAAGAGCAGGGTACGATGAAGGGCAGGGTACGTTGAAGGGCAGGGTACGTTGAAGGGCAGGGGACGATGAAGAGCAGGGTACGATGAAGGGCAGGGTACGATGAAGGGCAGGGGACGATGAAGGGCAGGGGACGATGAAGAGCCCGATTTGCAGACGTGATGCTGTGAAATGTTTATCTTCTACGCGGTGCTTCTGCAGGACACCACATCGTTAGTTTCATTTATTTTCAGCACAAATGACAAAAACCGAACGTATGAAAGTATCTGTTACTGCAATTTAGTAGAATAATAAAAACACAAAAACCAACTTAAGGCTAAAAAACATAAATGTCTTTAATCCCTTTTCTCATCAATAACTGAACATAAAGAAGTTTTCAGTGATGGTTTGCGCAAAGCAGTCTGTCCATCTCACAGCCACAGTTTACACAAACTAAGCAGAAGAAATGATAAAGCAGTGTGATGTATGCGACCCGAACCGAGGACTAGGAGCCCAGCACCAGTCGGAGCCGGTTACATCTCCCTCCTCATCTCTGCACAAAAAACCATGAACTCTGCAACTACACAGGAATGTGTCACATGACTCTGGCTTGTTGCGAGCAAATATGTCAGCTCGAGTGTTGAGCAGAACGGCAGCCAACACGACATCCTCTGACCTTTCACCTTCAGTTTCATTAAACATGATCCAGCTGGAACATGTGATGCAGGTTTCCAGCATCTGTGACGGAGGGCTGCAATGAGCATCCACAACATGGCGCCACTGTGCCTGAACAGAAACATGCATTATTTAACGTGCAATATGGCTGCTAATGACCTTCTGTTCAGCAGACATCAGAGACACCCAGGAGAAGCACACACTGATCTACATGAATGACTTGGCGCTTGTTGTTTTCGTGGTACATTCAGAGCTGCGTCCTCGGTGTCGGGTGAAAATGTGAACCGGTACGGAAAAAACGCTTCTCCGACTGAATGGCAGCAGTGTTCTGCAGGTTCCAACTTCGTTGTAAAATGTAAAAAGTGTAATGAACCACAGCTTTCAGAATTCTCTCCAGTGTGTCGTTGGGAAAACAGAGGACTTTGGTGTTCTTTCCACACAACCTCTGAACATCATTTACAGAAGAATCACTAATTATCAGCGTGTCAGGCTTCAGCTCCTCTGTGGCCTTTTCCTTTCTGACCTGTTATCAGTCCTCACCTTGCTTCATGGATATTTGTCATATAAAGATGCTGGTTCCTCTGACAGCGTAGCAAATCTGTTCTGTAGCTTCACATTTAGGTGTTCTGGGGGCTTGTTGTCGACTTTCCTGGAGCCATGTTTCCCTCCATGTAAAGTGGTAGAAGAAGGAGTGAAAGCCAGTCGGTCTCATTACTAACTTCAACCCGCTGTGTCCGGCCTGTAATACGCCATCCTCTCTTTGCTGGGAGACATGATTTACTCTTTGGCTTTGCACCAAGACAGTTCCAGGGGTTATCACTCGATGATTTACCTTCATGCACAGAGGCTGCTTCTTCCTTAGCGTTATCTCTGTCTATTAGCCGCGTGTTAGCTTACTCACGTGTGATGTTTTGAGTCAATGGCAGGGTTGTTTCATCTCCGCATAGTCCATTTACTTCCACATTAACTTCAAGGTGGCAGACTTTGGTTTCCAATGCATTCATCGTTGCATATAAGTCTTGGTATTCATCATTGGAGATTGAGGGCATCTTGGTGATATTTAGCTTAGCGTTAGCACCTTTCCAATCAGCTTTAGTTAGCTGCTAAGTTAAGGTTTCAGCTATGTGTAGGCCACACACAAAGAGCGATGCAGATATGGGAAAAAAGGTAAAAAAAAGCATTTTAGTCAGGTTTTGACTAAAAAAAAAAAGAAAAAAAGATCTGTAAAAAAAATCACCAATAAGAATCAATAAAAAATCAAACTTAAGATCAAGAGCAACCAGCAAGTGTGTTTAAGAAGCAGTAAGCAGGAGAAATGAAATAGCAGCAACCGTAGCGATGGCATGTAATGATGAAACCGGAGAAGTCAGTCGCACACATTCACTCTTAATGACTATTTTGACGACCAATCTACCCAACATCTGTGTGTTTGGATGTTGGGATGAAGCTGGAGAACCCAGAGAGAACCCACACAACCCCTCACAGAAAGGCCAGTGTCTGAGTCCAGACTTGAACCAGCAACTTTCTCACTTTGAGGCTGTTACCTCCCACACCACCGTGCACCATTATTATTATCGCTGCTTCTGTTGTTATCGTTGCTTGGTGCTTGTACCAGTCCATTTTATTATTGTGTCTGGACAGATGCTTCACACGTGCACAATGATCTGATAAAAGTATGTGTCTCTGCTGCTCTCCTGTTGTTTTGGTGAAAATTGTTGCAGATGAGGTGATTTATTTCATATATAAGGTTAAATGTTACTTAATCCAATATATGAGAGAGACTAAACCAGACCTTTAGATTATTTCAATTGACAATTCTTTGTTCAGGGAAAAAAGAGAAAAAGTTGGATATCTCTCTAGAGAGGAGCTGGTTCCTCTAATACATTAGGTGTGAGCCTCCATGGTTCATCGTTGTATCTATGCGTGTGCATGTATGCAAATTGAATGTAAATGTGTATTTATGAGAAGGGGCGATGCTTTAGATTAACAGACTCTCCTTACTGAGGTGGACAAATGGTTCCCTCCCCCATGTGAAGAATGGTTCCTGTTGTCTCTCAGGGTTGTAAATTCCTCTGCCCAGGCCAGTTGAGAGAAGACACTAAAAGTTCAAACCATACTCATGACCTATATGACAAGAAAAATTATTTATAAACTAGAAAGAATAATGATATTGCAAGGACACATCTAGTGGTTTTATGATAAAAAAAATGTGTATCAACAGTGCAAAATCTGAAATGGAGATGCATAGGCTTTTCTTTTTTTAAAATGAATAAAAGCTTGGTGTACAAAATACTTTCCTGAATGTCCCATGTCCATTCTCTGGGTTAATCTTTAAGGTTTAAGTTTCTCATTTCCGAAAAGATCTGTAGTTGCCGTCTCACATGAAGCCAATCCCCAACTTCCGGCCTGAAGCTTGTCCTCCATAAGCCTGAAAAGTGACTCCCGTCATGACTGGATTATTCATCGTTCAGCTAAATCACATTTATGAGCTATTAGATGATGTATCTCTGCACTGGAATATTGATTTAAATTTGGCTTTAAGCTAGCCCTAACACAGCTCTGAGAACATGTCAAGCAGCAGCCATTTTGTCCCATATGAGCTTAAAGCTGTTATTCTGCCAAAGCTGATGATTCAACCTCCACTAATAATTAGGTTTATTGGCCACAATAATAAACCAGCAGCTGTTTACCAACAAATAAACAGCTTCAACACAATGATTTGAGCCTGATGACCAGTAGGTTGAAAGGGGACCCTTACCCCAGTTTGGTTTTGAAGTGTTGATCCATTACAGGATGGAGCCATGGTGTACGATGAATGCTAGATCTTATCTTATGTCCTGTTAAATTCTCCTTTTTCCTCACTCTGATGCTCAGTTTGAATCTCAGACTGCATCTCCACGCTGCCATGTGATTGGCTGCTTGGGTATTTGTGTTATCCAGCAGGTGAACAGATGGATCGGCTGAATGGCTGAAGTGAATGTTCTACATGTACAGGCAGATCCAAAAACATGGCAGGACCTTTACTTTCTGGATCAGACACATGAACCTTTCTGTCCGCATAAGGGGACAGATTTTTCTTCTTACAATGACGGAGAGATTTCTGTCCCAACAGAACAACACATCATGGAGGCAGCAGCCGTGCCAGGAGTGCAGCTGCTTGGACGAGGTGGCGATCTGCAGAGCGGTCCGCTGCTCCAATCCCCAGTGTGACTTCCAGAAGGTGAGACACTTTACATCGTTCCTGCCCAGGATCACGTCTGGAAGAATGAAGGATAGGCTGACACTCGCACGATTTTGTCGTGGCATTTTGGTGCACGAACCTGTAATGATGAAACGGGAGCGTAGCGATAGCATGTAATGATGTTCGCGCACTGTTCACCTCTACTTCACGCATAGTTCACGAATGCGTGCCCATCAGTGTCCGCATTGAACTGGTACGATGAGTTCATGCATGCGCATAGTTTACGCACTCCCCGCATTGGCACGAAGAGTTTGCGAAATTCGGATGGTGTTGTTCTGACTTGGGCATCCCATATAAAAAGGAGCCCCCCCCCCCCCAGCCCCAGGTCAGTGGAAGTGCCAGAGACACAGTCATTACAGAGAAGATGCCTGGCGCGTACTGCCGCGCATCGCTCCAACCACTTCACGCCGTGTTCATGCACAGTTGGCGCATAGTTCACGACCTGGTGCTGAGATTTTGTCGTGACAAAAATTTTGAACATTTAAAAAAATTCTCGTCCCGACAGCACGCAGCAGCAGAATTTTTAAATCTTAATGCACCTAAACTATTATAAAAAATATATAGATTATCTAAATTAGATGATCCCAATTTTAAAATGGGAAACAAATTAATGCAGAAACAGAATGGATACAAATATGTCCAAATACATTTAATATGACAAAAAATTCAAATATACAATTTATTCAAGTTAAAATTTTTCACAGAACTCATTAAACAGGACGTGATGTTCAGGATGGGTCTGTTACAATCCAACATGTGTTCACATTGTACTGAGAACACTGACAGCTCCGGACTCTATCAGCCCAATCACCATCACCTGCCACCAGACTCGTTATCCCAGATCATCCGGCACCTGTTCCCGATCCCTTCACAGCCATAAAGCACTCAGCTCCCAGTCGGACATTGCATGTATGAATGTGTCCACACCCCTGCCTGCTGCTCCTGCCTTCCCTGTTCTCCTGGATTCCCCCCAGTCTGCTCCTGGACTCCTCCCCCTTCCTACAGGTTTTGGTTCATCCCTCCTCATTGTTTAACCTTCCCTTTGGCTCCGGCTCTCCATCGTACACACTCCTTTATGTATGTAAAAACTTATCACACTGGTTTAAATGTAAAATCCCTGCAAAAGTATCGCAACGAAAACGATGCTTTTAAATTGGAAAACGAAACAAACAGCATGACGGATCACCATTCTGCCTTTATGCTGGACGAGTTACAGAAGAACTAATTCCAGCGGGGAAAGAACGGAGACCTTTTTTCAGCGGTTGCCATGGTAACTCGTTGTTTCCATTGATGATGGCTTTTTAAAGTCTCGCTGCTCATGGTTAACCCGGGAGGAACTAAGTCTGGGGGCGGGCTATCCGTCGGACCATGGTTTGGATGTATTGATGCATCTGTGCGTCTCTTTAAAGGGGGAACACTTGAGGATCTCTGCCAGCCAGTGCTGTCCAGACTGCATCTCTTCCACTCAAGGCTTTTGCCAGTATGAAGATGTCACCTATGGAGTAAGTGAAAAATGAAACTCTCCTTTTTTTCCTTTGTCTCCAACTTTGTGACATTTAAATGTCAAACTAGCAGCACTTTGGGGCAAACTGGAGAACTTAATACCAACTATTGAATGAAATACTGCTCTACAGTCTGAGAGCTGCAGCTGAATAAATGGCAGTAAATTCATGTCTTCCATGATGCTGGAATGAGCCTATTCTTCCTTTTATGTCTACAATATGTCACAAAAGGTTTCTTTGTGAGAGTTTGAATTTGAGTAAAGATCAAGTAAAATCCATGATTCAAGGTTAAAACAAGACTGTCTCCTAGAATCTGCATCTAAATGAATTATTGTCTTTTCAGTCTGCTTTTCTTTCCTTCTGCTCATTCACTTTGCTTTTCATTATGTCTGTTTCCTTCCAGTCTTTAGTTTAAAGTGTAAAAAACGGAACTGAGTCATGAATATCATCCAGTACAACATGTCAGATGATGAAACTAACCCCTTACACCCCCACTCATATATATGTGTTGATTGCAATTAAAATTGACGGGCAGTAACCACAACATGGCAGAGGCGGGGCCACCTAAGCAGCCCCGCCCTCCATGCACTCTGTGACCCGCCCCTCAATGGTGTCTGAATGATGTGTTTGTTGAAATCACAACTTTCCGGGCAAAACTGTTGATGTCGCCATGAAACCAGACACCTGAACTACGTAGCTGGATGTTTATCCGGATAACTTCCGGAATTACTTCTGGATTTTCTGTACTATGAAGCTGGTTTACTTTTTTGATCCAGCTGTATCACCATAGCAACACATGCTGAACGCTAACCTGCTATGTTCTGGATCAGAGATCAGTGAGTATAAAACACCTCCTGACCAATCAGATCTCATCAAATAAATGCCCCGCCCACTTTTAGAGGATCCTGATGACGTCGCAGCAGGACGGTAGCGTTTAGGAGGAAGAGTGTTCAGGATCAGATCCAACCAGATGACATGCTGTAAAGGTCCAGATGTGCATCAGATGGATCCATATGCAGCTGTTTGTAGCAACACATGCTAGTCGGGCGCTAACTGTTTGTACTGGAATCCAGTGATCTGAGTGCTGCCAGTTTATATCGTCCCATTAATTAATATCAGATCTGATGAACTTCCGCATTAACGGATATTTTCTGCTTTTGTTGCAGCAACAGTTTAACTTTTGCTTATATTGCATTTATTTTAAATTCCTTGTATTTGTGGAGAATCATATATCATATTATATGGTAACCATGGTAACATACGCTGCTCTGTGATTGGTCAGAACCTGTGAGCTCCGCCTCTTGTATGTGAACATTTATCTTAAGTGGAAAGTTGTGGATGAGTTAGCAGGTTGGTTGGACGCAGCGTCATGCGGACACGTTTCTATGTCGCCATATGAGGCTAAAATGATTTCACATGAATGTTTTCTCAGCATGAACTCGATGAAGCAACAAAAAGACGCAGATTATTTTCTCATCTGCATCATTGTTTCGTATCAAACAACAAACTGTTTCATATTTACACTTTTCTTTTCTTTGCAGTTATTTCTGCTGCTTTACAAGAACCACTTTACACTTCCTGTCCTCCTGTCCCTGTGTCCTCCTGTCCCTGTGTCCTCCTGTCCCTGTGTCCTCCTGTCCCTGTGTCCTCCTGTCCCTGTGTCCCCTTGTCTGTCTGTCCCTGACCTGAAATCCAGACGTGTCCTTTGTCCTGCTTCGTCCCCTCGTCCCTCATTGTGTCTCTCTGTGTCCTGCAGGATGGCAGCCAGTGGATTCCTTCTTCCTGCTCGCTGTGTGTTTGTTCCAACGGCAGCGTGACCTGCGGCACCTGGCCGTGCCCCCCCCTCACCTGTCCAGGTGATCAGATCCCCTTCGTCCCAGCTGGGGAGTGCTGCCCCCAATGTCGCCCAAATGGAAGTAAGAGAAGCAAACTCTCTATTGCAGCCTGTAGTGGGGGAGGGGGGGGCATTGCTCTCTTGTGGGGGAGGGGGGCACACAAGATGCAACGCAGCAGCTTTGTTGTGTGAACGTGACTCTGTGTTTTCAGGGTCCTGCCCCCATCGGGGGCGCCTCTACAGCGATGGGGACGAGTGGAACGGTTTGTGTTCCAGATGTTTCTGCAGCGACGGGAACGTTCGCTGTTCGCTGGTCGACTGTCCGCAAGTTTCCTGCAAACCGGTGAGTTTCCACACATGCAAACTTTCTCCGTTCAGACGTTTCAGTTTAAAGCAACACGTTTCACCAAACTGGAGCAATAACTGTGGAATTTAAAGGACACCCCAGCAAGGATGCCCCCCTCCCCCACTGGAGGAAGATGCAGGTTTTAATGAGAAGAACATTTAAAGTTCTGATCATCCGCTTTTATTTTGTTGATTATCTTGATTGGAACAAAACAGACAGTTTAGGATGTAGGGGGGGGGGGGAGTCTACCCTGTTCCTGGAGGTTCAGGCTGTAAATGTTGTCATATGAAGACGTTTCATCTCATTCGTCCACAGCATGAGAACCTGGTGATCCGGTCGGGTCGCTGCTGTCCACAGTGTGTGTCCAACCCCTGCCTGTCTGCAGGGAAGCAGTACCAGGTAGGCCCCGTCTTCTGGACAGAACCTCTCGCCCTGTCTCCCTCTGTCTCGCCCTGCCTCTTTAAAAACACCGTTTCCCACCCTGACGGGGACAGACGGCTCTTTAGGTCTCATCAGGAACTGAAAACGGAGCGGTTTGATATTAAAATGTCTCCTATTTAAGGGTTTAATTACTTGTGAGATTCAACCAGCTGCAGTAGGACTACGTTCAGTCCCAGAGCTGCTCTAAAGGGGCTTTTCCGTTATCACTAGTCCGTCGTACTCTACCGGCCGGGGACGCTTTTCCATTGCAAATCCAGTCTCGCATGTTGGAGCCCAATCTCCAGGCTGTCCCGCAGATCCTCCATGGGCTTCAGCTCTGAACTCTGCTGTGAAGATCCACTTCCTGTTTCTTGAACCGCTTTTCACATTGTGGAATTCTATTAAAGGACTTTTACATTTCCTGGAAATGGATCCTGAAGTAGCCTGTATGAAAAACGAGGTAGGAGTCGGATGACTGTAACCATGACAACAGCATTGCACATCACACTGGAGGTGACCCCCGCCCGAGAGGAGCTGGACCCCCGCCCGAGGAGTTTGAATAAAAGCTGCAGGGACAAAGTGAAGCCGCCTGGCTGTGGTGACAATCCGGCTTCTCTGATTGGTCCGTTGGGATGTAAATATGAAAAAAAAATCCACAAACAAAACAAAGTTGTTTGACAGAATTTCAGAAGTGGTGAATGTTGTGTCAAAAAACTGAAGAAATATGGTGTAAATTAAATTCAATTAAACTTTATTTGTATAGCGTCATTTCACAACAATGTCGTCTCAAAGCGCCAATTCATAAAAATATCCTAATAAAGGGAACCAGCAAGATTTAATCCAATCTCCATCCTGAGCTGCATGAGGCGACAGTGGGAAGGAAAACTCCATTTTAACAGGAAGTAAAACCTCCATCAGAACCCGACTCAGGTAAGGCAGCCATCTGCCTCGACTCGCTGGGGTTACAGAGACATAAAGACACATTAATATACATTACAGCTGCTATCCAGGA
>JBAMHX010029870.1:0-13056 GCA_037177515.1 Pseudomugil tenellus
AATTTTAATGATTTTTAAATCTATCTATTGCTTACAATGCATTTCTTTAATGGCTGTTTTATTAACAGACTGTTTTTTCTGTACAGGGCTTTGTAACCAGGGTTACACAAACACAACAAGTGGATCTCAAAATATATATCTGAAATAGCTGGATCAATCCCGCGAACAATTACCTAATTTTGTTGAACATCTGTAAGGTGAAGTGAAGAGTTAATATCCCCAGTGTTCTCTACTTGGGATTTACAGTCCCTATAATCTCTGCATTTCAGTAATAAAGTATTTCAAAGAGGCACTCAGCAATGTGCTTAAAGGTTCTACTCGTGATTGAAAAACAATCTGTAAAAACATCTCCTTATCTGTAAATACACTTACATCCCTCTCCTACCCCCTCTTGGCTCTGACTGTGTATCTACAAGTTTCACTGTTCAGACATTGCTACCGCTGCTCCACGTGACCTGGCTCTCTACTTCAATAAGTTCCTTGAAACCTTGCTATTTAGAATATGCCGGCTACGACTGGACAATAACTTTAAAACTTTAAAAATGTTACCGTCATTTCCATCCATCCATCTATTTTCTACCGCTTATTCCAAACCGTCATGTTTACTTCCATAAACATGGTGATGTCACACAAATTGTTGTATCTTCATTATGGCCTTTAATCAAGGAGTACCCTTTTCTTGTGCATAAATTCCTAAAGGACATCACAAACATGTGACATTTAATTAGAAATGTGAAGGAACCCTTAAAAAAAATTGGATTCAACAACAACAACAACAAAAAAAAAAAACTGAACTGAGCAATATGGCCTGCTCAATATATGTCTCTTGTATCAGGCAAGCTATTTTTACTGTCTGAATTTTGCAATTTTGGTGGGCTAAGAAGAAACCTAGCCACAAATGTGAAATCCACAGCCTACCTGATAAAAAGTGTCTCACAGCTACAATCCCTTTGTTCTTTCTCTGTGTTTTTCAGTAATCTGTAGAATGACAGGCTGTTCTTTCGGCCTTGTATGTTCCTACACCAAAATGTAGAGCATGAAATCATCATTTGACTCGGAGGAATACCCCACACACTACAATCTGTCCGAGCATCACTGGTTTAGTGATCGGTCAGGTTCCCATCCAAAATGTCGGATACACAAAAGTCAGGTGAATTGGTGTCGTCAGCTGCACGTCCTCTACAATGAAACTGCTAATGGCTCACAAAATCATTTTTGATTATGGCTCTGATTAGGCTAGGTGTAAACGTAACAACCCTCATTTTCAATCCAATCCTGTTGCTGGCCCAGTTCCTATACAGTCCTTGTACCAGACCAAGTCCAGAGGATCTGACCTCTTTTCATAACTTGAGGGATGAAGCATATTTGTGTCATCTTATCACAAACAACTTATCAAATAACTAGTTAGAAGCTTATGTTAAGGCTATTCCTAGAACTCATAATGCATTTATTTGCTTTTATTCACTCCTATATGTGGTTTTTTTTATATATATCTGTACTTCTTAATTGTTAATCATTTATCATTCATCCATTTATCTTCTATAGACACCTTGATTGTTGTTGTTTTCATTTGGTTTATCCCGGTCATGCGCACTAGCTGTCGGCAGAAGACACATCGTAACCGGCGTAACTCGTAGTGTTTACACGATGGAACTTGCAAAAAGGCAAAAATCAAGTCGCTTAAAAGCATGAGAAAAACATATTGATCATTTATCGGACAGGGATTGTGAAAGATACAAAGAGAAGTTGTATTTGCGTGGTGTTTCATTGCCTGATCCGTTTGAAATGGACCAAAAGCAGTGGGACAATATATCGAAGTGGCCGACTGTGAATCATGGTGACATCTGGAACTATTTCTAAACACTCCTGGCTTGTAAACAGCCGAAGCATTGAAAGCTTAGAAATTGCTGGGTGGATTTTTTTTTTCCTTTGTGGGCATGTTTATGAAGTTTTATACTAAAGTGCAAATGGCTCGCTATGCTTCCTACGGAGTTACTTCTACCATCAACATCTCTTAAGTTCCTGCTAAAGGACCACAAACGAAGTAAAAGAATGACTGGTGAGTTTGAAGAATGTGTGTGTATATAAAACATAAGTTATATATTTGTTCTTTTTTGGAGACCTAATCTGAAGCCTGTGTGGATATATATGAGGCTGAAACGAGCTGACTACCCGCGTGTGTGACGACTGCTGTGCGTTATCAACAAACACGCTACATATCGGACAGAGCGGATGTTTTGGTGCATCCATTTCACAGAAATTGTCACATAATTTTCTAGCTTTGAAGGAGATCTACCAGAGCAAGGAGGTTTATTCTTTATCAAAGCTACAACCATCGGCACAGCAACTCAATTCAGCGGTGTGCACGCGCAGCAAAAGGAGTTACAGCTTATAAGAAGACACGGAAAGTTTTTAAGGCTTTAGTTTTAAGCGTCATTTCACGACAATGTTGTCTCAAGGCGCTTCACAGAGATCGGCCAATTCAAGAAATAGCCTTATATAGGGAAACAGCAAGATTGCATCGAATCTTGACTTTGATCAAGATTTGATGCAATCTCCCATCCTGAGGAAGTATGAGGTGACAGTGGGAAGGAAAACTCCCTTTCAACAGGGAGGCAAAACCTCTAGCAGAACCCAGCTCAGGTAAGGCAGCCATCTGCCTCGACTCGCTGGGGTTACAGGGACAGGAAAGACAGATAAATATACATTGCAGCTTCTATCCAGGAAGACCTGCAGATAAAGGAAAATAAGAATTAAGATCTGCAAAAAAGGAAGATATGAGAAATAAAACCTTCAAAAAAGGAGAAATAAGCAGTAAGACCTGCAGAAAAAAGAGAAACAGGTTAATGATGCCAGTACTGTCCAATACATGGCAGATAAGCAGCAGAGATAATAATTGGAAGTCCTCAGTGCATCAGGGGATGTCCGGCTAGACTATTCCAATTAATGATTGGTGCAGGCTGCTCATCAATCGCGAAGGTGATACCAGTCGATTGCATAACATAAAAACATATATATATGTCAGTCTATCATCCATCTCGCCACCTTACTGTTATACAGGGTGGCCGGTACAACAATGCTGCGCTAAAACACTGCGATTAGTTTTCAATTAACTGACAGACAGCAGTAAAAAAATACCATCAGATCTGTAAAATCATTAAATGATCTCATCCTGCATCCTGACAGCGAATAGAGAGAGGCACATTGGACACGCAGCAAATTAACTGGTTTCTCTGCAGGATTACATCTGGCAAAAATCAGATGTGTCTACTGCTTGTACTCACGATCATAAACATGTTTAGCATAAAGACGACACGTTCATAATGTTCTGTTTGTGCAACCTATTGCTCTACACAAACTCAGCATAATCTTTGTTTACAAATTGTAAAAACAGATGACGCTACGCTCTTCAATGGCAGCGGCGGATGTGTAGCTACTTCTACAGCCAGACTGAAACTAGGTCAATGAAAACGTAATCGTGACATATCGCGTCAACCTCCCTATACCGCTTGATCCCCTTCAGGGTCATAGGAAGCTACAGTCCTATGCAATTCACAGGCAAATGGCAGGTATACCGCAAACAGGTTGTCGGTCCATCACATCTCAATAATTAATTTAATTTCATCTTCTTTTATTGTTTGTTGTCAGGGTTATGGTTTTTGGTTATGGTTTGCCTGACTTTTGCATGTTCTTATATCTTTCATATTTATAATTACAAATAAATCCATGCTTAAAGGGCTTAATTGTCTGTTGCTATGGGAAATTTTGTAAATATAAGAGTTTAAGGAATTCCTGAAAGAACTCTGAATAATCTCCAATGACAATTTACCGAGGGCTTTTCTGAGAGGGTTTAGGATGAATCTGACTCATTAACTGGATTTATATTTAATTTTCATTACTTCACTGTAAATTATTTTCTAATTTTTCTGGAAATTGAAAATGTTTTTTTTAAAGAGATGGGTCTTGGGTCCATCTCTTTTAAAGAGATGGACTTTTGCATGGCAACAACCTGATTAATTTTATCTTGCTAACAGAAAAAGAGGAAATAATCTCTGAAGTAAATGTAAACTCCAGAGTTATTTTCCTAACTGTCGATAATTATGGCACGTAAACGGGTTCCTTCCTGTTCAGATTTATCTCCACTTCAAACATCTGGAAAAACACAAATGTTCAGAAAGTACCACCTATCCTCTTTATTTAACTTTAGCCTCTTTCATTTCATCCCTCCTCTTTCTCTTTTCTTTCTTTCCTTGCCTTTAAAAGCTTCACTCCATTTATCTTGTTTCCTTCCTGCTCCATCTCCTCCCTCAGTTTGGGTAATTCACCCTGGCAGCGGAGGGACCGCCAAAGCAGTGCTGAGGCTCGTCCACCTCCAGATGTGGGACTACATGGGCGTCTTTAGAAGTGAGTTAACCGCAGTGAAATGTGAGCTCACTTTGGACTGGCTGCCTATATTCTGGGATGTTTTTTTGTACGAGGCCGGACAAAGACACGTCTCAGGAGGGAACCGAGCCTTAGCAGATGTTTCTGGTCTGTGAAAAGCAGAAAAAGAAGAAGGAAGAAAAGAAAAAGGAGCAACAGTTTTTGCAGAGGAAGGAACAGATAGACGGTAAAGTTGTGTTTAAAAATGTCTGTGCTCATCTCCTCTTACTTTTCAATATTAATCCTACATTTTGGATAGTAGGTTGCTATGACAACGGCGCTTCTGCCTCAGTACTTGCAAGCTTGCAAGCTAAGGTTAACTTAAGGGCTGCCAAGAATGGGAAGTTCAGCTATGCTCTAAGAGTTGCTCTTTTGATTCACTTCATTTAGAAGAGTCAACTCCAACATGACTCTTATATTATCATTCAAAGCTTATTCATAGTATATTCATAGTATTCATAAGTTTTAAATGAAATCAGAATTAGATGTGCTATTCACTGGTCACCAGCAAAACTAGCTGATGTATCAGCAACAACTTAACTTTAAAAAATCAGGTGTTGCTTTCCAATTCACCTCTTCATTGCCACCAGATTGCTAGAAAACTAATATTACACGTTATCACCATCTGCTGGTAATGAAGAGGGTAACACGTTAAATTATTTGATAACTTGGGACCTCACTTATAAAATTTTGTGTAGAAACACTACTAGAATTGTGCTTAGAGGAAAAAACAACTAGTTGGTATGCCAAAATAAAATTCTGACAAAAAAAACAAAAAAAAAAAAACAAAAAACAAAAACATTATCTACACGCAATTTCCTTTAATAAATCTCGACCTTGCTGAAAAGGTTGGGCCAGTGATTTTGGTTTACGTTCCCACACCTACACACACACTTTCTACCATAAAAGCAGCTCATAAATATATCAGCATATGAATCAATGAGTGTTTGTGGCCGAATCAGGGCAACTGAGACTGCACGTGAACTTAACTTTTCAGATTAAATTCAAGCTGCTTGTTAGGGAGGTGGAGACATGGAAGGTGTTTGGGAAGCTGGATATTGCTGCAAATTGCAATTGGCCAGGAAATGCTCATGATCCCAGAAAAATTTCCCCATCTTACCCTTCAAGAAGCACAAGCACATCCAGTCTGACACATCATGATAAACAGTGTCTTAGCAAGGAGTTTTTGATAAGAAGTTGATATTTCAATCCAATTGTATTTATTCATAAAGCACATTTTAAAAACATAACGTCTCAAAAGTGCTGCACATCAAGGGTCAACATTACTGAATAAAATAAAATAATGTTGTTCATATAAATAATAAAAACAATCAAGTGTAAAAAAATGGTTAAAAAATAAATGAATACATGGTTACATAAATAAAAAGAACAAATAAATTAAAGCCTCGAGCGGCGTTGGAGGCCGCCAAGGTGTCCACGTCCCCTGGTGACCCTCCTCCCCCACTTTGCTCAGCCTCACAGCAGCCAGAGTTCACATCAGGTCATTACAGTTTTCACATCAGGCCATTTAGGCTTTTAAATGGGTAACTTCCTGCACCTAGGTCGGCGGGGCTACAGTCATGACTGCTCTCAAGACTTGAGAGCAGGTAACTGGAGTGACCCCTGATAAGTTTAATGCAGATTGTAAATTATATTTCAGAGATAGAGCAAGCCCTGCTGGATGGCACATCATCAACATTGAGTGGGTTCCATGGCCACGCTCACTGATTTATCAAAAAGCTTTTGATAACTTTTAATGATTTAGGATGAATGATCATAATGCAGAAGTTTGAGCCCAACATGATAAAATCCTTAGGATGAGTTCGATCAAACGTAGAAGGCATAAAACACCCCAAAAGGCAAAAAAAAAAAAAAAATGTTGAATTGAATTTAAAATGGACGATCTTCCAATGAAATTAGCCCATAGGTCCAAAAGGCTTTTCTGTAGGTCCTGACATGTTACATTTGTGTGGTGTCTGACCATCATTCGCCATATCTACGTTTGGTGTAGAAACTTAATTTTTTTGTGCCACATCATGAAAGAGTTTGACATGTTTTGAAGCAGTTGCAAGTATTTGGGATCAATTCCTGAGGAGAACGATCTTCTTGAGTAGAAAAAAAGCACTTTCTGTTGGAAGTGGGCCGGACTGAGGCTTTACAGGAAATGGTCATATCAGTCCATTCAAAGTTTGCCATGCTGCCAGGGTCCCGCCCTGTGGTGTAGAGTAACAGTTCGTGGGGATATGTTCACTAACAGCTTTTCTGCGGTCTGACCCAATTTGGACCTGATTGGGTCACTTAGCCAAAATAATGGCGGCCTGAGTAAAAAAAAAAAAAAAAAAATTCTGGCCGCCAGGGGGCGTGACTAATTCATAAATTTAATATTGACACCTCTTTAGATTGGTTATGGAATCCTACCTATAAATTTTGGTGCAGATATCTTGTTTGGACGGTGGCGAGATGGTTAGCACTGTAGCCTCACAGCAAGCAGGTTGCCAGTTTGATCCCCGGCTCAGGCAGTGCCCTATCTGTGTGGACTTTGCATGTTCTCCCCTTGTTAGCATGGGTTCTCTGGCCTTCCTCCCAAACTGTCCTCACTGTCCAAAGACATGCACCTTGGGGATAGGCTGATTGGGGACTCTAAATTGCTCTTAGGAGTGAGTGTGTGTGTGAGTGTATCGTTGTTCGTCTTTGTGTGTAGCCTTGTGATAGACTGGTGACCTGTCCAGGGTGTACCCTGCTTCTAAGAAAATGCTCTAAGCCCTCCCGTCCCACTCAAACTTCTCCTTACTGTCTGCTAGTGAAGCAATTGAAACACTCTGGTCCTCCCTCACATCTTCTCTGGATAAACTATATCCTCTGGTGTCTAAGCCAGCCAGACAAAATCCTCGTAGTCCTTGGGTCACTGACATTTTAAGGTGTCACAGAGCATGACTCTGTACGGTAGAAAGAAAGTGACATAAATCAAAAGAACTAACTGATTTGTCTGAGTATCTGCAACAACTCTCACTTTTGCACCCAGCCTAATGTCTGCCAAGATAGACTTTTATCAGAGCAAGATCTGCAATGCTCCCAACACACAACAGCTATTCAGGGCCTTAAACTCTTTTCTTTCATCACCACCTGATCAGCCCCTCACTGTGCTGACTTACAGAGTGTTTTGACATATTTGTAACCATTCGCTTTCATTAAAGTTTCTAGATAAGTCTGTTTCCCATTTTGAAATTGGGAAACAGATGGAATTATCTAGGTTTGAAAATAATCTATATATTTTTGATAATAGTTTTGGTGCATTAAGATTTAAAAATTCTGCTTTCCTGATATGTAGCTGCAATCTTAATTGATTAGGAGTGATTTTTTAAAAAAAAGTTATAATCCATTTAAGTTGGTGGTATTCAAAGTATTTGGTGTTTCTGATTTCATGTTGTGAAGTTAGTACATCAAATGGTAAAAAGTTTCCATTTTGTACTATATTTTCTAACTGTTTTATTCCTTTATTTTTCCATTGATGGACGTTTGTCATCTTTTTATTTTGCAGGATGTGGGGGTTGTTCCAGATGGGTGTGAGCTTACAAGTATAAGTGCAGACTCCGATAGTTTCAGAAATTCCCACCAAGCCATTAAAGAGGAGCTGATGTTAATATTTAAAAAAAAAAACTTGCACCATTTAATGGTTAAGCTGATGAATGGATCAGAGAGATCAAATAATCACACATTGCTTGCTCTACATCTAGCCATGGATCATCCAAATAACTTGGTTTTAGGCATTTGGAGATATACTGCAGCCTGTTACATAAGAAATGATTATTAAAGTTGGGCAGGTCCAATCCACCTCTGTTTTTAATCTGTTGTAATATTTTTAGACTGATACGTGATGGCTTGTTTTCTCAAAGGAATTTGGATAAGTGAGAGTCCAGTGACTTAAACCAACCTGAAGATGGTTTATTTGGTATTATTGAAAACAGACAATTAACTTTAGGTAGAGTAATCATTTTAATGGTGTCAACTCTCCCCATAAACCATATGGGTAAGCACCTTCAAAGATAAAGATCCTTCTCTATTGTTTTTAATAGTTGATCATAATTAAATTTAGTTAATTCTGTTAATCGAGGTGATAAATTTATACCTAAATATCTCATATTTCTAGATGGTATTTTAATATTGGATATATTTTTTAAGTTACAGTTAATGTGTATAGCTGATAGAGTAATCTGATATTGATGAGAATTTGTTAATTAATGTGAGATGGTTGTGAATTCTGGAGAAAAAGTATCATCGGCATACCAGGCCCTTTACAGGTTCTGCCTGAAATTTACATCATTGTTGTTGTAAGCATTGTGTCTGGCAACAGCCCTTTTCGGGTGGCTGTCCCTGAGTGATGTCACGACTTGAGTGCACGACTTTGCGCACTACCTGCGCTGCGTGAACATGGCGGCGCCCATAATTTGCGAGGGAAATTCAAAATGATTTTTTCCAAGGCAGATGTCAGAAGCGCATCAGCAAAACAGTAATGCCATCTTGACTGGTAGTGGTCAGTGTTTACTGTGATTTTTTTGGTGTCTTGTGATAGTCCTCCTTTAACTGAGCTGTCTGTGTCCTGATATTCACAGATATGGCTGAAGATGTCCTTGGGTTCTGAGAACTCCTGTGTTCTGTTGTCTTCAGAAGACTCCAGGATTTCCTGCATCTTCCAGACGGCTGAAGAGAAAGATGAACTTCCAGGAGCGGGAGAGGAGAGGTAAACCATGAAGGTTATGAATCAGAGACCCGTGTATGTACAGGTTTTCTGGCTTCCTCTAACTGTCCAAATATGCATCCTTGTTTAATTGGTCACTATCAATTACTTGAGGAATGATTGCTTGCATGAGTAGTTTTTTGTCTCAGTGTGATTGACTGCCGATGTACTCTTTCCAGCTAATTGCTGGGATAGGGTCCCTGTTCTTCCATGACCCTGAATTGGATTATGATTAATGAATCAGTGAAGTGCAGCTGATGCTGTTTCTAAAGAAAACCTCCTTTCCCCCACAGCATTCTGGAGATGCTGAGTTACTCTAAGTTCTCTGATCTGGAGACATGGCTCTGCATGCCGTCCTCTCTGCTGGTGCCCAGGACTCTGGACTTCAGCCAGTTGTCCACTTCTTCCTCCAACCTATCCTTACATACATCCAACAACTTGTCTAACTCACCTCCAATGTCTTCCTCGTCCTCCTCAGCCTTCAACTCCCGGCACTCCACCTGCAGCGAGCAAGCAGAGATTGACAGGTAAATCCACCTTTATATCTTTTAGCTCAATTCAGCTTTATTTGTATAGTGCCATTTCACAACAATGTTGTCTCAAAGTGCCTCACAGAGATCTATTTGAACCATAAGAAAGGGAACTGATAGCCAAAGGCTTTTCCTGCCTTTGTTTTCTTAGAGATTCTGGGAACCACAAGTACACCTGCAGTCTGAGAGTAAAATGCTCTGTTTGGAATATATAGAACTATGAGATCTTTGATATACATTGGAGCTTGGTCATGGAGCACTTTATATGTAAAGAGAAGGATTTTAAACTCTATCCTAAATTTAACAGGGAGCCAATGAAGAGATGCTAAAACTGGGGAAATATGATCTCTTCTGCCAGTTCTCATCAGGACTCTTGCTGCAGCATTTTGGATCAGCTGCAGACTTTTCATGCCACATTTGGGGGAGCCCATAAATAGGGGATTACATTAGTCCAGTCTAAAAGTAACAAAGGCATGAACTAATTTTTCTACATCACTCAGTGACAGGATGCCAATAATTTGTCCAATCCTTACTGTAGTACTGGAGCCTAGTTAAGTTTTTGAGGCCCAAAGACAACAACCTCTGTCTTGTCTAAGTTTAAAAGGAGAAAATCCAGTCATCCAGGTCTTTATGTCTTTAATTATATTACATTATATAAGTCTCATTTTGCTCATTTGAACCATTCCAGCAGAAACCGAAAATCAATCCCGATTCCAATCGATTCTTGATGCCCAACCTTACTGGAAACAAATCCGACTTAATGCCTTTTCCAATTCCACAAGACACATGTAGAGTGGTTGGCCAAACTCCCATGCCCCATTTAGGACCCTGAAGAGGATTTAGAGCTGGTCCACTGTTTCATGACCATGATGAAAACCACACTGCTTCTCCTCAATCCTGGACTTTCTGATAGACCCTCCTCTCCAGTACCCTTGAACAAACTTTTCAGAGGAAAGTGAGGAGTGTGATCCTCATGTATTTGGAGACCACCCTCCAATCCCCCTTTTTGAAGAGGGGGACCACCACCCCAGTCTGCTTGTCCAGAGGCACTGCCCCAATATTCATGCAATGCTGCAGAGGCATGCCAGGTCAGCCTTACAGCATCCAGAGCCTTAAGAAACTCTAGCTGGTTCTCATCCATGCCCAGGGCCTTGCAACCGATGAGCTCTTTAACCACTCCAGTGGATTCAGCTCTGCTTCCTCATTGAAAGATGTATTGGTAGGATTGAGCAGGTCAAAGCATTTCTTCCATTGATCCACAACCTCATAAGTCAAGATTACCAGGCATCTATCTCCACTGTACACAGTGTTGACGGAGCACTGCTTCCCCTTCCCCGGATGGTGGACCATAATCTCCTAAAAGTTGTCCGGAAGTCGTTCCCCATGGCCTGTCTGAGATTTTGCCTTCTCAAATGCTAAACCGCGTTTTGCTTAGCCTGTGAATACCCATTAGCTTCTGACCGTGGGTGCAGTATCTGTGACACTTCCAATCCTTCAATCTTGAAAAAAGACCTCGTTATGACAAATCTTGAAAATCACCCAACACAAAATTTGCATAGGCGTTTCGCTCGACGTAGGCAACTCATATTATTGGAGGAGTTTAAGAGCAGTCTTGCTGAATGAGTAGCTATGTATTTAAACTAAAATCAACCTACTTATGTGTCTAAATCTGCTGTGCTTGTTGATGAGTATGTGTTAACTCACAAGACTGGTTTTGTGTATCGTCATTTCAATGAGATGAGTATTTCACCCCGCTGAGCCCGTGAGAGTTTGGTGCTGAAGTTAGATATGAAAATCTACAGATGTGTTGTGCTTTTATTGCAAGAAGATGGGATGCATTGTTACTACCTGCCCGGTGCTGAATTGGAAGAACACTAGACGTATGGCGCTGGTTAATACTGTGGACATTGTTGGCGGGTCACTTGTGTTTGAAGGTTTTTGTGGTTACGCAGCCTTTTGCTTTAGATGGGGTTTGTCTGTTGCTGACAAGGTCCCTGTCAAAAGACAGTACTATGGGATACAGCAGCCTGTCAGTCTTTCATTCTTTATGGGGTTTTGCCTATGAGTGACGGGACCACTGTTGGTTCTGATGTCCCGTGCACAGTTTTAACATGGAGAACATTGGTGTTTCCCTGCACAAAATTGTCATCCACTCGGACCTCTGGTCCAGTGACCTCTGATTCTGTCACGTTCATCAAATTCCACCTCACCAACATCCAGAGCAACTTAATAATAACCAAGTTTTCATCATCCTCTTTCATTCATCCATTTGTCAAAATTAGCAGCAGATTAACCTAAAATATTATAAAACCCTATTACTTACAGATGCCTGTTACTTACAAACGTTACTAAACGTGGAGTGGCACAAAGGGAGGTGGCACTGACAGCCAGACACAGTGCAGTAAACTGGACGGTAGAAATGACCTTGCTGTCCATTTAGGCATTAGGAAAACATACAATTGCATTCTACATCTTTTTTTGTTGTTGTTGGTCGGGAATGAAAGACGATGTTATGCATTAATATAAATCCTGTCATTTGTGTCACGTGTCTGGAAAACCTACTCAGTCAATTCTTCCGGCTACTCTGTAACCAATTCCAGCTGTGTGTGAACTGTTTGATCAGGTTCTGTCTGACTGTGTGGGATCATTGCCTAGCAGAAAGTCTGAAAACAAGTTCTTTATAATGAGTATGTGTGCAGCCACCCAGAAGCTTTCCAGATTTTTATCCAGTGCGTAAAATCACAACTCCAGTTGTTGTCAAAGCTCTAACAAAGTTTTCTCTCTCGCTTTATTGCTTGCGTTGAGTTATGCAGAGCCTGACCAAGGCACAAACTTTATGTCAAAGGTTTTTGCACTAGGGAGGCTGTAGGGAGGCTGTAGCTCAGGGGTAAGTGGAGTTGTCTGCCAATCTGAAGGTAGGCGGTTCGATTCCAGGTTTCCCCTGACTACATGCTGAAGTGTCCTTGGGTAAGACACTGAACCCTATGACCCAGAAATGTAAGTCGCTTTGGATAAAAGCATCTGCTAAATGACTGTAATGTAATGTAATGTAGTCTTAAGGCATCATATGCTCAAAACTATGCTCAGAACATATTGTCTGGAGTTTGAAAAAGACTGGGATGAGGGGGCACATCGTCAACTGTTTGGCATACAGGAGTTGATTCAGGAGTTCTTAGGATTTAGCTCTGCTGAGTTGGTTTTTGCACAAACCTGGTGGAGGTTTTCTTTACTGGGACTGATTGAGGTTTTGTCTTCCTACTAATGATTCTGACGGAATTTCTCTTTACTGGTTGGCCCTGTGATGAACTTGAGATCTGTCTGGGGTGTACCCCGCCTCTTGCCCTATGTCAACTGGGATTGGCTCCAGTC
>JBAMHX010029871.1:0-13054 GCA_037177515.1 Pseudomugil tenellus
TATATTATATTATATTATATTATATTATATTATATTATATTATATTATATTATATTATATTATATTATATTATATTTCCCCAGGTTTTGAACCATGCACCTTATACGAAAGTGTGGCTATTCTCTGAATTTTTCTTGGACTGCTAAGGTTCTTCTAACCAGAAGTAGTATTGACAACAGACGAATGGACAAAAAATTAATGAATCAAAGAAGAATACACTACTTTTTCAAATCCTCGCCCCTTCATTGTCATGCCCTTCTCCGGACTCTACTAGCCCAATCACCATCTCGTTATCCCAAATCATCTGCACCTGTTCCTGATTCACTCACAGCTTTAAATCCCTCTGCTCACCAGTCACTCCTTGGTCGGACATTGAATGTATGAATGTGTCAACACCCCTGCTTGCTCTTGCTGCTCCTGCCTTCCCTGTGCTTCTGGATTCCCCACAGCCTGCCTTCCTGCTCCGCATTCTGGCATCCCTCCTGGACTCCTCCAACTTCCTACAGGTTTTTGTTCATCCCTCCTTATTCTTTGGCTCCGGCTCTCCATCGTTACCGAATGTCCGACCCAAACCGAACACAACAGAAAAGATCCAGGAGAAAGAGACCCATCGATTTCATCACCTCAGATAAACTGGTGGGTTTACTGCTGGGATTGGACCCTGAACCGGTAGCCAGATTCCCGTCCCCTTTCTACGGTTCCAGACTTGCCCTCCGGAGAAATTCACTTCACTGCGCCTCCTGCCCGCCTGGCTTCCGCCCCAGACCCCAAGAAGAATGCTCTTCTCCTGGAGATAAACAGGCAAGCCAAGTCATACATGGACTTTATGGTTGGCCTCTACACCATCCCTGAAAAACTGACGGCAGCTGGACTGTTTGTGAAAAAGGTGAATAAGCACACTGACGCCCTAGAACAGGACGGCATGACAGAGCTGTGGGAGGATGTGAAAAGGCACGTCTTCCTTCTGACCCAGCCCTGCTATGACCCTCCTGAGTCTCTGCCAGTCCAGCCCTGCTCGTCTCCACCAGTCCAGCCCTGCCCACCTGCCAGTGGGGCTACCACTCTGTCTCCCGAAGCGCCACATTCCACGTTGCCCGGGAGATCCACGCCAGTGTCGCAGCAGCAGCAGCTCTCCAGTGCAGCATCCAAGACCGACAGCAGCGCCCAGGTCCGGTCCTGCGCCGCAGCGTCCGACGCCAGCACCCAGGTCCCGTCCTGCGCCGCAGCTTCCGACGCTAGCCCCCAGGTCCCGGCCTGTGCCACAGGTGGACGCTCCTCCAGATCCTGTGTCTGAGGGGGTCCCGGGTTGGGATTCTATTCTATTCTATTCTATTCTATTCTACACTCATTTAGCAGTCGCTTTCTCCAATTTTGTTTTTACAACTTTAGTATCAGCCTTTTTTTAAAAAAAATCTGTATTACCTTGAGGAGGTGTAAAATAATGTGAACACATATGAATACATGTTTGTGTGAACATTTTCCTCCTGGTGATCCAGACAGGCTTGACCAGTGGGCATCCAGCATAACTAAGTTATAACTAAGTGGAAACGCTTACTGAAAACTTGAATTAAGTAAATAATTTTAATTTACATATTAACTCACATATTTTCATATTTTCTGTTGCATATTCAGCTGGAAGAAGGCAGAGTGTAACAAAACCGCAGTTTTTATAAAGATAACTTGTCTTCTCTTTAGCCTTTATACCTCTGTGAGCTGGTTACCCACCATTAACTCCAGGTTAGCTTGTTAGGATGCCAATCATCCAGCCCACTGTGACAGACCCCTCTCAGCTCCACCTCTTCACCCATTTTTGGAGTTTTTTTTCAGTCAGTCAAGTAAACTGAAAACCTAACAACGTATTCACACAGGACAGAGGCCATACAGTTGTGATCAGTGTGGGGCAGCTTTCAGTACGTCAAGTGGTTTAAAAAGACACCAATGTATTCACACAGGAGAGAAGCCATACTGATTTGATCAGTGTTGGGCAGCTTTCCGTGATTTAAGTAGTTTTAAAACACACCAACGTATTCACACAGGACAGAAGCCATACAGATGTGATCAGTGTGGGGCAGCTTTTAGTGATTTAAGTAGTTTTATAACCCACCAACGTATTCACACAGGAAAGAAGCCATTAGGATGTTATCAGTGTGGGGCACTGTTACCAACTCCTCAGCATAGAAAGTAGCTATTGGCGGCTCTAAAAGTCGCTAGAAGTTGCTAAATGACATCATCGTCTAATTTGCATATTTGTCCATTTGCGTCTAATGTAATGAAGAGGAATAACAATTGACTGTATATAAAAGGAATATCATGGTGGGATAAACTTAAGGGACTATGATAAGGCTGAGCTTTTTGGTTGTGTTTTTGAGTTGCACTGTGGTTTTTTTTTTACATTGTAGAGTTTTGCATTAACAACCTTGTATCATTTCCAATAAACGGCTTTAAAGCCTCGGTTTGATTCCCAATCCTTTCTATACTTTTGAGTATGCTGCTTAGACTGAGACTGAGCCGTGTGTCAGAAAAAGTACAATTATTATTGTGGAGTGACATGACAGTAAAAAACTTTTCCTCCCGCTTAGATAGGGTGGGGTCACTGTGGGATTTGCACATTCGATGTTCATTTTGACTGCATACTTGCGGGTGTCCTCTCGTCATGCTCTTCATGGCTGCACCGCCTGCGAAACTGATAACCTGTTAGTGATACAGGACAGGAGGCTCCCGCTGGTCGTTTGTGACAACAACTGCAGAACTATAGGCTATGTGTTTTAAAGTCAGCCACCAAAACACCAGAAAAGTCTCCAATAACTCCAGAAAAAGTCGCTAGATTTGTCGCTAGTCACTTATCGGAAAAAAAGTGGCTAAGGGGGTTTGAAAAGTCGCCAAATTTAGCGAGAAAGTCGCCAAGTTGGCAACGCTGGTGTGGGGCAGGTTACAGTACGTCAAGTAATTTAAAAACACACCAACGTATTCACACAGGAGTGAAGTCATAGAGATGTGATCAGTGTGAGGCAGCTTTCTGTACTTTCTCACTCCTGTGATTAATATAGGGTGTTTTTTTTTTCTTTTTTAAAAGATATTTTAAAGCTTTAACATTTTACAGAACACTAAATTCTGTTTTTTTACAAGTTGGTTAGTAAAACTTTGCATCCACATGGCTGTTTTCCCCATTTCTATAGATTGATTTTGCCTTTTCAATTTCAGCATTTTTTAATACAAAGATTGATCAGGAATTACCACCTCAAATTTCATCCACCTTATTCCTTCAACAGTTCCATATTGGGGATTTCAAGATGGTGCTGTAGGAACAGATTGAGTTCAGGAGTGCTGTTACAGTCATTACACTCATAGTTTGTTTAAACTCTACCTAAAAGGACAACTTTGCGTGCTCTGTGATGAATCCATTTCCAATGAGCATTAATAACTACTTTCTAAGACAAGAAGCGCGTTCACGAAGGAAAAACCCTGCTTCAGACACCTCTGACAAACAGCGAGCTAATATGTCTGGAGAGGATGCTAACGCAGCATGGCAGAGCTACAGGCTTGTACAGAACAAGAGACAGATGCAGGCCATCTCGCTACTTTATGTAAAGTAGTGAATGAAGTGACCATAAGTGTCACAACCGCTTTATACGAGAACCTAATGCCGGTGGTAGAACTGCTAAAAAGCACAATGATACCCCAGATCAAAGGTGGGAAACCTCCGCTCTAGGGGAGGGATATGGCCCTTTGAACCTTTTTATCCGGCCAAACATCAAATCAAATTTACATTAGGACATATATCGAGTTATATACGGGCCACGAATAGGGAAGTGCGATACATGTATAACACAGTTGACGATTATACCAGTGTACTTTCACTCTACCGGTGCAACGCTGAAATTCGTGATATAATTTTACCGGAGCGCGTATGCGCTTTGCGAATGTTTTGGTTTATCAGCATCAGCATGGGGACAAAACATGGCGTCTGCAAAGCAAAAGACCGACTCATATGAGGAATTAATTTGCAAAAATGGAGCGGCATCAGTTATCGGGAACTGGAACGAACTGTCACTGCCAAGGTAGGAAAAATGAAAAACCTATTTTACCACCTGAAGCAAAAGCACTTGGAGAAGTATAACCGCGTAATAATTAATAATCACCCGTATAAAGAGCAAGTTTCTTTGAATAACAGACATGGTCAACAGGTAAAAGGCTTTTTGTATAGTTGCTTTTACCATTTGAGTTTGAGCTTGCCATTATGTAAACAAACGAGCGCAACACAATTTCTGCACCTAGGATGTGTGCGCATAATGTTGACAGACAACAAATGGGGCGATGCGAAATGGGGTGATGCGAAATGGGGCCATGCGAAATGGGGCCATGCGAAATGCGGCGTGACACAAAATGTGCAGCCAATGAATTCTACTTGTCATGCCCTGCTCCGGACTCTTTCAGCCCAAACACTGTCACCTGCCACCAGACTCATTACCCCTGATCACCTGCAGCTGTTCCTGATTCCCTCACAGCTTTATATCCCTCAGCTCACAGTCATTCCTTGGTCGGACATTGAATCTACGTAAACACATGGTTGTTCCTGCTGCTCCTGCCTTGCCTGTTCTGGATACCTCAGCCTGCCTTCTTGCTCCGCGTCCCTGCAACCCTTCTGGACTCCTCCACCTTCCCTACAGGTTTTCGTTCATTCCTCCTTATCTTATAATAAATCCAGTTAACCTTCTTTTCGGCTCCAGGTCCCCCTTGGTTACACTACTATTGCTGGAGCCTTGGACAAAAAGCCTTATGAGATGACCAGTCAACGTTCAGTAAACTTAACCCAGGCAGTTACATACAGTTTAGCCAAAGACATGATGCCTGTGCAGGCAGTGCAGACAGAAGGTTTTACCAAAAACCTTTCACGAGTTTGATCCTCGTTACAAACTACCTGGAAAAAAAGCATTTTCTTCAAACCGGATTGCCTGCATTATATGCAAAATACCGTGATGAAGTTAAAAAAAGAACTGTTGATATAGTAGCCATTTTCACGCAAAATGTTTTCTTAATGTTTTCATTTTTAGGTAAAATCTTTACAATTTAGTTTTTCTTTAAAGCATACATTCAAGTTCAAGCAAATGCCTGTGAATCAGTGTTTGTTATACAACTTACTATGCCAGTACTGCTTTTTTCAAGAATCTCTTTATCCACAAATTATATAATCATTTATATGGTTATGGCGAAATTTCTTGATGTATTGATCATGATGTAATTTTTTTCATATCACCCTACCCTATCCACAAATAGCACTGCTCGTCGCATCGATACAAGACCTTTCCTAAGCCTTACTATATGTCATGGTAAGTTGTGTGGTACACTGGGGGCTATTAACAGCTCATCATCTTCCTGTTCGTGTGTAAATTCATGACATGAAGAATTTACACAGTTTGTTCATCTCCAGCCTCCTCATCCAGTTTCTACCTTTCATAGTAGTTTGTTGTTTGAAGCACTGAAGGAATCATATGTGTCACCTAATAAAATATTCTGTTAGACGGCATGTTGTCATGATGACGTATTTGCCATGGCAACCGAAGGCGCCATCTTTGTCTAGAGGTAAACAACACGTTAGTCTCATTTAGTTATATGTGGTTTGCTCACTGTAGGTTGGTTTAAATTCCCTAAATTTTGATTTACTTATTCCACATGAGTTTTTCATATTAATGTCACCTACCAGCAAATGAAATCACACGATATAAGGAAGTTACGGAAGCGTTTGGCCGTCAAAAACCATTAAAAAACATTTGGACCAGTTTCTCATTTTAACGAAAAACATATCTCATTATTATAATGGGACAGTTTCCTTGATATAACAAGATATTAATCCCATTATATAGAGAAACTTTAACAAGATGGTTTCTCATTATAACATGATGTGTAACCCTAACCCTAGTTTCAACGAGGTTAATATAATGAGTTATGAAGTTATCTTTTTTTTTCCTGTGTGGAAATGTGTTCCTCTGACAGATTTCGACTCATTAAAACGCACATCTTCTTCCTGTTCCTTCTGGACCAGACTCAAAAGTTTCCTGAGAAACGATGTTAAGATTAAAAATCAAGTTATAACGAGTTAACTGTTTCACCTATATAAGGAAATATAATTATATTAACATTGTTTTAATAAGAAATGTGGTATTCGCTGTCATGCTTTTACTTTGATAGTAAAAGGGAAGTGCTCCCGGGTTGAAAAAAGAAAGTTTGATGTAGTTCTGGTTAGCACTCGAGAAGTAAGTTGTATAAACAACGCATTCCAATAAACTTATGAAGTGCTCTAAATCAGTGTAAGTTATTTCGCTCACCACAAGAAGAAAGATGTCTCTTTATAGCGAGAAACCTTCTCATTAAAGTTTCTTAATATAACAAGATTAATATCTCATTATATCAAAAATCTGTTTAATTTTAACAAGATATGTTTTACATTAAAAAGAGAAACTCGTCAAACATATCTTTTATGGTTTTTAGGCTAAACTCTTCCGTAGGATATAGGGCTGGAAAAATGTCCTTAAAGTCTTCCAGAGAGTACATGGTTGTACGATCCATTAGCAGGGCCACCCCGATCAGAGTTCATCTAAGATGCACAGCCAGATTTTTTAAAAACAACTCAAGAAGTGAGGTTAAAAGACAACCGTATCTGTTTTTTATGTTGCTTTGAAGTCAACTGCTGACTGTTAGCTAACAGTTAGCCTAAATACGGCCGGTGTGACTCATTATAATTTAAAGGTCTTGGGTTCTTTGCAGCCCTAATGTTATTATTATTTTCATATATTACGTCTGAAACATAGAAAGCCAACACAAGAGTGTGCAGGAGATTCCCCCTTTTTAGAACTCTTTGATGAACTGGTCAACAAACTATTGGAATTTATATGACTACGTCAAATGCGCTTTCCCAGAGAAAAAGCTGGATGTGTTTGCGGACTGCCTTTGTTGTAACATTTTCATTCTGTTCAATGTATGTGCATCTATTGTTTTATCTTTATTTAATTTAATTATCTTGACTTTAATTTGTGTTTTACGTTTAATGTGATATCCCCTGGTTTTGAGTTTGATGCACAGTTGGAGGTGGCTCTATGGTAGGAGCCATGAGTTGATGTCGGCCCCCACAGAACCCTGATTGGCTGGCAGGATCCAGATCTGCCCACTCAGCCAAGCCCGCCTATCTTCAAAAGACCAACACAGACTCTGTCCCCGCTCTCATCTCCTCTCTTACATCTCCGCTCTTACATCTTCATCTTGACCTCTTACAGCTCCTCTCTTACCTCTTAGCTCTCTCAGCTAATTATGTCTGCGTGAAAAGCTTTGTCCTGCTTGCTGGAGAACAAAAGGAGGGCCACATGGTCTGAACAAATGGCTGCTCCCACAGGAATCTAGAATGAAGAATTAAGCTTTGACTCTGCAAGTATGTTTGTGCCTCCTGAACGGAAGTTAGATTTTCCACAACTCCAGCTGAAACCACCTCACTTTTGGACATTATTGAACCTTCCATCTTCAACCTCCAGACATCGACCCCGATAGGAACCACTGAAAGCTGCGAACCCCAACGACAGGCTTCTCCCGCTTCGCCCCAGAACAGATCCGGACCTGAGCCCAATCCGCTGGTTGTAACCTAAGCTGCGGTTCTGAAAGAACCCATTTCCTCAGCGAGGAATTACTGGTCTTTGACGATGGTTGGCGAGTTATAAAGACTGTCTCATCTAGGCCTTAGAATGGTTCAGCTACTTAGACATGATTAAGGAACATCACAGTTTACTTAATACTTGTTAATCCCCCACACATACTTTCCTTTCCATAGAACTCAGGTTGACCATCAAGCTTACAGCAACACTGGTTTATGTTATGTTTGTCTAGCCTGTCTTGTTCGTCATATGTTTTATTATTTCTCATAGTTAGCCATGTATAACCTGTAGATTAGATAATAAATACCCCTTTTATTATCTGGTCGATGTTTGTCTTGAATTCCTTGGGTCATGATTCAGGTCAATTCAAACTGGAACTTACGACTATCACATTTGAGACTGATTGATTTATTATTTTTTTCTTTGATTGAGTTATCAACTCATCATCTAATAAGGTTTCCTTCTTTATCTATAGTTTTACCAAAGTAAACTAGAAAATAGAAGGTGGTGCCTCGAGGTTAATTATAAATTAATTACTAGTTGTTAATATACTCTTAAGAGTATATTACTCTCCGTTACTCTTAGGCTTAGTTTAAGGTGCTGCGGAAGCTACAAATGGAGATTTAGACAAGTGTCTTAAACTGAATAGCATATAATCCAGAATTTGAGCCTGTCGGCTGGACGAGCTCTTTAAACATTGGGTTAGGAGAGGTATCACCTCGGTCCTCGCTCTCACCTCAAACTGTGAATTTAAGACTTATAAGACACTTTAAGAGACCTTTGGATTGGAAAAGCAGAGGCTTCAGTAGTACCTGCAGGTTAGAGACTATTATAGTAAAAAACTACAATTCAAAAGGGAATATTAACATAATCTCATTGTTATATTTCACGATCCATACAAAAAAAAGATTATATGGAAGTTTCCACCACTTTCTTGGTAGATTCCCATTCCCATAATCCATTGTGTAAAAATATTCTTAAATCGGTTTCCTCTTTCCTTCTACGCAATAATGATTAACTAGTACAGTTTTAAAACATAATACTACAGAAAAATCTTAAAAATAACATTTCCATTACTCAAACAATGGCCAAAGATTCCAAAGATGGCTCTAAGATTGATACAAGGGTCACATTATTTATCAAAAGAAGACAGAACAGAGAGAGTGTCCCATCCGTCTACTCTATCAGAATGTGTAAATGACAGAGTACAAGGCGCTGGTTGTTTAGCTCCGTTCACTGCGATCTGAATGAAGGATGTGAAACATGGGTCCTCTTTTGGGTCGCTCATTGCTGCTGTGTCCCACCTTCCTTTTATGATCCCTGAAATAGTTTTAAACTTTATTTAATTTGTTGATTAGCGTGTTGATGTGACAGCTAGCTACTGCCATCTTTGCTGCTGCTGTAGCTTCTTGATTTGCTGTTTTATTTTTTTTGGACCTCTGCCAAATACCACGGACTTCTTGTCCAAAGTAAACACCAGTCTGCTCCTCTCTTTTGTGAAAATTTATTACAAAATAAAAATAAATCATTAACTAACCTGCACCAATAATCAGAGTACTTACGAGGCTCTTTGTGTTGCACTGCTACAGGTGGAAGCAGGTGTCTCATCAGCTGCATCGTGGTATCTAGTTAGCATTTGCCTCTAATTTTTTGCCTTTGCAGGTAATAGTTTGTAGCCCAGATATAATTCTTGATCTGGATGCAGCTCTGTCAGCTTATGATCAAGGACATAATGAGAGCAGACGAAAACCCTCTTGGGTGGGTGTTTTAACTTCAGGGCTGCGAGCCATTGTTGTGAAATAGCCTCATCTCTCTGCATCATCTTGCAAGTGACTTTATGGTTGTAAAATGCTCTTTTCATAAAATCTTTTAAGTTTTCAGGAGTTGTGTATGTATCCAACAACAGCACATGTCATCCCAGAACACATTTGTGTGAATATATCAAATCAAATCACACTTATAAAATAGACTGCTATGCAAGGTAGTTAGCGAAGACCGGAAGTGAACAACCGACATTCTGGGGGGTCTAGGTGTCATGGCGACGTCCAGTGTTTCGCCCGGAAAGTGGTGGATAAACAAAATAATGGGGATGGAATTAGAATATTTCTTTATTACCCTATATATTGGCAGCAGTAAATGGCAATAAGATGAACCTCCAACAGTGGATCAGTGGGGTAAGATAGTGAAATAAATTTATAGCATGGAAAGACTTACTTTTCTGTTAAGACTTGAATTGGAGAAATGCACTGAACACTGGAAAAAATGGGCAATGTATGTTCACTGTTTAGAATAATGTGTTGTACTATGATGCCTGGAAAAAGTGCATTGGCATTTCAAATGTGACACCCATGTTGACATCATCTTATTTGTTTATATATTTAATAAAAAATTAAATTCAAAGTTAAATAAAAGAGCGCTTGTATCTGGATATGTGGATATTCTGAAATGAGAGATTGTTTATACGGGCCAACGCTGGTGTTTATCTGTTCTTTGCTTTCAATGTTTTCCTTTCCATGCTTGTTTCATGTCTTTTCTCAGGTTAGCGGTTGCTATCACTCCTGACCTTGCAAGTTTTCCTTTTGCTGTATTTTTGTTATTAAAATATTTTGTTCAAACCAAGTGCTGTTTGGTTTTTACATTTTTCTCTTTTTTAAAAACATACAGTAGGATAAATAAATGTAAACCTCTCAAATTTTAAGGGTGCAGGCATTTAACTTGCATATTGTAGAGCCATAATCGCCTTGGCTCTCTCTCTGCCCTCTCCATCTCAATTACCTGCAAACAAATTTTTTTTTGTTTTTTTAACTTGTCTTGTTCAGCATTAAAGCAGGCAGCATGATGGTCTGGGTACTGTGCTGTTCCAAGCTAATTTGATTTGTGAAGGGAAGCTTTATGTATTTAAAGACCCCCTTCTTTAAAATAAAAAAAGATCCCTTTGATAGTTGTTATTTTGTTTGTTTTGAGTAAATCTTTGTTCTACAGAATTCAAAGATCTTGCTGCGTCTGACCAGAGAGGATAGAAAAACCATAGAAAGACAACAGATAGCAAATAATGCAATCCAACCACACATTCTAGACCACCTGCTGCACCTCTACAGAAATATAAAGGATATCTCATGGCCCCCCTGCAGGAATACAAAATCAGCAACTATCAGGAGCACCAGAGATGAAAAGACAAATAAATAATGATCATATATTTAATCTGTAATCAGACATAAAATTAATTTAAGTTATTGAATAAACCTAAAAGAAGCTCAGTGACTGTCATCATGCAGAATGTACAGGGTGAAAAGTGCTTGCAGAAAAGTCATCATGCCAATGCTACACCACCCTCCAAACAAAGCTTAGCCTCACATGCGAGGTGAGAGAGAAGCGGCTGCACTCAAACTAAGGGACATTGAAGTTTAATTGATATATCAGAGAACAGTTTTAGATTGGGAATGAAATGCATATGATGCCCCTTTAAATGTGATCTGTCAACATTACAAACATGATCAGGATTCAGTCACTGGACTTACGGTCAAATCAAGGATTCCTGTTACTTGGTTAGGACGGGTCAAGTTTGGATTTACCAGGTGAGCCCAAGTTTGGTCTTCGAGATTTACCATCCTGCAGCTTTTTGAAGCAACCCCAGCGCAACACACCCGAACCAAATGAATGTCTCATTACCAGGTCTTTGCAGTGCTGGGTGACATGCAGAAGAGGGACATGAGCTATTTGATTCAGGTGTTTTGGAGAAATAATGCATCCAAAAGTTGTGGGATGGTAAATCTTGAGGGGCATCTGTGGGATATAGACACGTTGACGAGTGACGTCATGATTACATGCTTATTGACCTAGTGTTAGGCTGAAATGTTTTTTACAGTTTGTAAACAAATTTTATGCCGAGTTCGTGTAGTGCAGTAGGTTGCACAAACAGAGCATTATGAACATGTCGTCTTTATGCTAAACATGTTTATGATCGTGAGTACAAGCAGTGGACATAATCTGATTTTTGCCAGATGTAATCCTGCAGGGAAACGGGCTTATCTGCTGCTTGCGCAATGTGCGTACCTCTCTATATGTGATTTCAGGATTCATTATGATACCGTTTAATGATTTTGCCGATCTGATGGTATTTTTCACTGCTGCCTGTCAATTCATTGAAAACTGACAGCATTTTAGTGCAGCGCTGTTGTACCGACCACCCTGTATAACAGAGATGTATAACGATCGACTGGTATCACCTTCGCGATCGATGAGCACCAATCATTAATTCTTCCATCATTAATTCAAGCCTTAATAACTTAAAAACTTAAAAACTGCTGGGTGTCAGCTCCTTTCAGCCTCATAAATGTTGATTCAGGCTTCAGATAAGTTCTCCAAAAATGAAGAAATATAATTTCTCTTATACACACACACACACATTATCCAAACTCACCCAAAGAGTCAAGTCCTTACTTCGATTGTGGTCCTTTAGCAGGAACGAAAGAGGTCCACATGAAAAAGCAGAACTCTATAGGAAACATAGTGAGTCATTGCACTGTAAAACCTTGTTACATGGCCCGCAAAAAATATATCCATCCAGCCATTTGTAAGCTTTCAAGGCTTCGGCTGTGTACAACTCAGGAGTGTTTATTAAATAGTTTCAAATGTCGCCACGCTGCCCACTTCGACAGGTTATTGTCCCACTGCTTTCCGTTCATTTCAAACGGATCAGGCAACAAAACACCACGCACAAACATTCTATTTATATCTTTCACGATCCCTCTCCAATAAATGGTCAAGATGATTCTCTTTTGCTTTCAAGCGACTTGATTTTTGCTTTTTTGCAACTTCCAATGTGAAAACACAATGAGTTACACATGGTTACGCCTTTATCTTCTGCCGCCAGCTAGTGCGCATGATTAAACAAATGTAAACAATAACAATCAACGTGTCTATAGGAAGGGGTGCTTGTGCAATGGATCATGTTACTAATTTCATACAGTTGTATGAAAATGAATTCTGGTGTTTGTGCAAGACACGTGCCAGAGTTGTTGTTGGTTATTATTCAGAAGAAGGATTTTCTTAATTATAGTAGGCTTTAGTTGCTCCTCTTCTGGAAAACTACCTACAGTTGTGGACAAAATTGTTGGTACCCCTCAGTTAAAGAAGGAAAAACCCACAATTCTCACTGACATCACTTGAAACTTACAAAAGTAACAATAAATAAAAATGTATTGAAAATTAAATAATCGAAATCAGCCATCACTTTTAAATTGGTGATTAACATAATTATTTAAAAAAAACTGGACTGAACAGACCTGGACAAAAATGATGGTACCTCTGTAAAAGATTGAAAACTATTTGACCAGACTCACATGATTAACTCAGGTGTGTCCTTTAATTGACATCACAGGTGTTTCCAAACTCATAATCAGTCAGTCTGCCTATTT
>JBAMHX010029872.1:0-13048 GCA_037177515.1 Pseudomugil tenellus
GAGACGTGAGCTGTGGTTGCTTGGCAGGCAGGCTCTGGTCTGAGCATACTCTACCTCATGCCACACACCACACCCAGGGCTCACCCCATGAGACTCCCTCTGCTGACTGAATACTGCTATTACACCCAAAATTTACAACTTAAACAAGTGCACTAGACACAGGATGGGGACCATTCCATTCATAAAAAAAATACAAATTACATTACGGCTGTGATCCTACATTTGTAGGTGTCACATTTGCACAGCTGGAGATTGTTCTGTCAACTGATAACTGCTGACACAACAACTGGCCACATAAATGTAGGGGTTGTGAGGATGAGCCTTCAGAACTTTCCACACAGCCACCACGACAAACTGTGTGTAAACGTTTTGTTTGCTGCAGCATCTTAAATACATTTTACTTGTTGCATCTCACTGATTGATCATTTTTAAGAATCCCCATTACATGACTTTTCACAGATTAAAGTTGAGGTGCTTGTTGGTGAGGTGGAGATTCGTAAAGACATCTTGTTTTGGGGTCATAATAGTGGTGTAACCAAAAAAGGAAAGGATCTAGAAGAAGCTGTGTGGTGTTTATTGCTAAAGCAGCTACCAAAGCATTCACTGCTTAACAGGTAATTTCACAGGTAATGTCTTCTGCTCCTGTGCATCTCCCTCTCACTCTCTCTAGCTCAACCTTTCTTAAAGGGGCCAAGTTGATTTGTACAGCACAGTGTCTGCACATTGACAAAAAACAAATAACTTTTGCATCCGTTTTGAATTATTATTAGCGATCCAGATGTTACTGCCAACCATAGTTCATCCTGTACAGCTAGAACACAAGTTGGTGGAGAGGGGACTGTGTTTATGAAGCATTTGCCATTTTTGGAGATTTCTTGCCAAATGACAAATATAATTCCATACCTGCAGAGATCTTCCCCCCTGCCTTAAAATGACCTCAACTGTTAGGATGACAGCAGATGAGTTTGAGATGGTGAAAGTGGGAAGTGTTCAGGGGCTCCCCATAGGACCATTATCCTTTTCACATTTTCCTTCGTGGTTGAGTTGACTTAGTCTTTTCAGCTGTAGGAAGGTTTTGCCATTACTATAACTCTTTTAGGATTAAACCCCTTTTTTTCGCATTCCTACGGTAGAGGAATTCTTGTTTTATAAACATTCTGTTATCTACATCAAAAACAGTTTGGTCTCGCACAAGATTTTATGCTGTAGCTTCTGTTTTCTGCTGTTTTAGAGAATTCCCTTCCTCCAAAATGCTGTTTAAAAACTAACTGCCCTAAATCTTGTTTTTCCCTTAGGTCAAAAAGTCATACAACACTAAGGATAAAGTCACTAGTCAGATGTGTGTCTGTTTCAAGGGAGCAATTTCCTGTTTTACACTGGAATCGCTTTTCTCTTCCGGTCAGATTTAGGCATAGCTTTGGAGCTTCATTGCAGATAGAGCAAGAGCCATGTTTATCAGTTCAAATGTATTTTTCAGGTGTCCGTGCACATGTTTTGTGTGCGTCTGTGTGAACATATAGTTTTGTGAAATTGCTGGTGTTGTTTGCTGATTACAGAAAGTGTTTGTTCCGTCCAAAAATGTTTTTCTCCTTACACTTCCACCGCACTTAAAAACAGCAGCCTGGCTTCCAGCAGTGGTTACCCAGCTCCATAGTCCAAACTTCTCTTTAGACCATATCATTGACCAGTTCTTGTGTCTGGCGTGCCTGTGGGCTGAGGCCTGATGTGAATTCAACACACCAGGCCTTTTCACTCAGATCGGGTCTGATGACCTTTGGAAAACAAAGTTTTCACAGGGGTCTCAGTCCAGAAATTCAGTCAACAACCATGCATGGGGGCACCCCTACTTTTGGAAGCAGTTTGCTTAGAATTGTCTGTGTTGTTGGTTCTTACCTTTATCAGTCAGGCTCTTGGAAACCTACTTTATCATGAGGTTCTTCTTAAGTCTGTCAGCATTCTTTAGTATTCTCACATTCAGCATTTTAATAATTTTGGCTCCATTTGAGACTTTAATTCATCCATCCATTTTCTACTGCTACTGCAGGGTCGCAAGGGGGCTGGAGCCAATCCAAGCTGACAACGGGCAAGAGGTGGGGTACACCCTGGACAGGTCGCCAGTCCATCACAGGGCCACACATATAGAGAAACAACATGCAAACTCCACACAGCCCGAGCCGGCAACAGTAATAAACCAACTGGCAACCTGCTTACTGTGAGGCTACAGTGCTTACCACCGTGCAGCCCGCACTTTAATCCATATCTCACTATTTTGTTTTGTTTTGGGACTTTACTCTGTATCTCACTCTTTTTATTTGTATAAGTTTAATTCTTCTTTTACCTTAATCAACCCTTTTCTGTTAGACTTGGATGCTGTCGGACCGAAAAATGCCCTCAGCAGGAAAACAAACAATCTTTACTCAATCCAGGTTGGTGCTCATCTGCATGCTCTCAGCCATTTTTTTTTTTTTAACATAAAGTTAAAGATTTTTCTCCTTCTGTTAAGGGAAATAGCCTGGTGTCTTGAGCTGGTTCTGCTAAAAATACCAATGTCTGACCCTTTGTAGACACTGGGGGGGAATTCCCTCATCTTTTCACTACTGGACGTCGCCGGTCATGGCCTTCTATTTACTTTCTCACATAGAACCTCATCTTTGCTCACACCCTCAGGCTGTCTTCGTCCCCAAGCTTCAGCAATGAGGGAAAAAAAGGTATGTATGTCGGCTTACAAGTTGACCTTGACAGGATGAGATGCAGGAAATCCTGGCAGAGCAGAGCACAGATCATGTGAAGGCCCTCCTGAACAGAGACTGGATCTTATTCAGGTTTTGGCAAAACGCACTTCGCATGGTCCGGTCTGTGCTCTCACAGGAGACACTTCTGACACCAACTGTAGATGACCGTTATTGCTGTTAAGGACGAGGACACTTGTTTCTTTAGATTGAGAAGAATATAAATTCAATAATGAAGAATGAAAGAAGTTGAACAAAAAAATGAAAGGACAAAACATTAAGACATACAGACATGGGACGAGGTCATAACCCGGGGAGAATATCTCCAAAGATCTGTGATCCCACAGAAGTCTGGAACTATTCTGTCCTAGTCAGATAGGGCAGCTTTGTTTAAAGACTTTGGTCACGTGCATCAATCTGTTCCCTGATGAAAGGGCGCAACAACAAGACCAAGGTCTTAGCAGATGGTTTACTAAAGGTCAGAATGACATCAGTTTAGGAGCCTTATGGTCGGACCTTTCAGCTAGACATTAATTAAGAGTAAGTAATTAAGCTAAAGCATAAAATTCTACACAACATATAGGATTGTAGGGTCTATGGCCCTCAGTTCTTTTTTTCCTCAGGTTATATATTTTTCATTGTTGAAAAAAGACTCTGCTCAAAATCTAACTGATGTGCTTGCCGCCCACACTGAGCAGCCAGAAAGGCACCGTGTTTAGTTGGCATGCAGGGGGTGTGTCTGCTGACGAGAGCGCAGCACAGCCACATGCACACTTCCTGGAGGAGATGGCACATCAAAGTTTTCAGGTAGGGGAGGGGCCAGGTCGGAGTGATGGGGTTAGACGTTTGCTCTGCTGCACTCTTCTTTTTAAAATAATAAAACTACAAAAACGCATTGATGAAAAATAAAACCAATTCCGGGATCATTTTAAGGTACAATTAACACTAATAGAAGGTTAAAAGCTCATAAAAGTCTATTTTGCATAATATGGGCCCTTTAAGTATAAAAATATGAAGAATATATTTTTTATCCAATACACAACCATCTGCTAGAATGAGGCTGTAATTTAATGCACCTTATCATCGTGGAATTCACAGGCCGAAGTTAACTGACTAAATACTGCACTTAACGACAAGATTAAAAACGTTATGGAAAGGCCAGAAATTCCCTGAGCTCAGAACAGATCATCCAAAGAGTCTGCTACGGTTAACAATTTTCCACATTAAGTTTTGTTGTGTGGTTCATGAGATATTTGAAGACGTACTGACCGATGCTGTCGCGATGAGTTCGTTTCCTCAAAAGTCCAAAAGAAGAACATTTAGCGAAGGTCTAAATATTTATGTTTATTTCACTGTATCATTCACTAAAAGTGAATAACAATTAAAATGCATTGTATAATAATGCCGGGCAAAGGACTACTGCCACTAACATCTAAAATCCAACCAAAGTAAAAACATCAAGAAGTAGCTAAATAAAGTCAAAATACACCTCGTCTTGCCTCTGACAGGACACTTGAAACCATATTTTCTGGACTGGTGGTCTCGGACCTACTACAGCACATGGGGTTGTATACCTCCAACCCTTTATCACATCAAATCATGAGCTGTGTACGGACTTGGTGAAAAAGTAATTTACAATGTCAGGGTATGTCAGCGTTTCATCATCTTCACAGAATAATTCATAATAATTCTTGTCAGATAATTCACTGGTAATTCAAACGGATCAACTTCCGGATTATATGGGTGGTGTTTTTCATAACAGGCTTTCACGTTTGGTTCAAGACCATGTCCTTGCAGCTTTTTGCTCCTTTCTGTTGTCATCATTAACAAGAGGCATCATGAAATAGTTTTTTTTTCAGAGCAAGCTGTGGAATGTTGTTCTTTCTTAATGCAGGTTAAAAATCGGATCCCTCCAAGATGGCGACGCCACTCATTAACATATCCCCGTGAAAACACTCTATGATCAGTAGCAACACTGATGGGATGAGACAAGTCGTGTTAGCTTGTGTTGAAAAACAACTCGGCATGGATTCATATACATGTACAACTATTCAGTTAAACATCAGTCAAAATCATTTTGATTTTTTTTATGTTATTCTCCCTCTTATCTATTAAATATTTTTCAGCTATTTTTATTTAAAAGTTCACAGCTGTTGTTTTATTCCATGTACTGAGTAGTTTGAAGACACTTGGGCTAAGTTTCTACTTTGTAGGTAAGCTTACATGACTGGATGTAGCCATGTGTAACTGATCTGATGTCAGCAACGTATTATGACTACTCCAAGCTGAAATTATGTAGTTTGTTGTTTACTCTTTCAAATTTCATTGTTTGTCTAGTAATCATTATGTATTACTGTATATTTGAACAAAACAAAAAGCCTGGTTTTTAAAAGTTCAAGGAACTTCTGTTGTTTAAACATCAGCACATAAACTTAAACCAGCAAACAGACAAACATAAAATCACTTCTCCACCAGCTTCCTCCCTTTGGACTGTAGCAGCTTGCAGCACCAATGAATTTAGTTATGTCTGTCTCCATCCCTCAGCACCTGGCCTCCTATTCTCTCGTTTCCTCTTCTCTTCATATCACATTTTCATAGCCGCACTACCTCTGTTTCTCAAACATTTAAGAATGGTTGTGGTCTTCACATCTTTACTGTTTAAGGTATAGTGTGAACTGCGTGCTGCCACAACACGATGCTACAGCTTGTTTCACACATTTATGGCAGGCGGAAGAAGCAGTAGTCCCTACCTATCCTGAAAGCTGAGACAACTATTTACAAGTAGTGTTTTCTCCCAGAGGCCAAGGAAATCTGAGCCTTCTCTATTTATTTTATTTATTTATTGACCTTAACTCTGGGATGAATCAAGTGTTATTTATCATTTATGTAATTTTAATCATGACCAAGGCTGTTATTATTCTGAAACATTTCATTTTAGAGTAGAAACAAAGAGGATTTTTATTAACCGTTTTTCAAATCACCGTCTCTCGAAACTGAAACAGTCTAGTGGTGATATGTTACACTAAAGCAGTGAAGCTCGACCAGAGGTTTCACCACATGACTAATCTATAAATCACTTAGCAAAACCAATAAGCCAAGCCTGGACATGGAGAGTGACCATTTGGAGTTTTTAGCGAAAAACAACTTTATTAAACTGTTACAAAAGCAGCAACCTCAAATTAAACAAGGCCTATGCCGTCGCAAGCAAAGACTAGGGGTGTGTCTTCAAACGCCCCCAATCCTCCCATTTCCCAGTCCTTGAATAGACAAAACACAAAAATTTTAAGCCGTACAAATTCCACTCACAAACCTGGTGTGGAAACTTTGAATCAACCCAGAATCAAATCAGGACAGGATGCATCCTGAGGTCATGGCCTTTTATTTGCACTTGATTTGAGGTCAATGAGGTGAATTGCTCCATAAATACAGCCAAAAAAAAATCTTGTGCATAAAGCACCACCTAGTGGGGAAATCATACATCCAATATTCATGCAATTCGGTACAGGTTGTCCCCTTGAGGAGATAAACAGGTATACTGAGTATCAAAATCCAATTGTACATAGTTTCAGAGTTATAGGCAAAAATCTGATTTTTCATTCATAAAGAGACATCTAGTGAAGAAACCATAAATCACAAAATGGTGACATTCAACTCTCTTAGACGGACATCCGGGATGATTTGACGTAATTACATAGCAACGTAGTTCGCCATCTTAGCGTGGTGGAAACATACCCTAGCGACACAACAGAGGAGACATGGTAAAATCATGTTTGTGATCGGCTACACAAGTACCATTGTATACCGTTACGTGGAGTCAGGAGAGATAAGCGGCTGTGCGCCATGAACAGATGCCAAATACAATTGGACTTTATGGAGATGGTTGTGGCAACCAAAGTCCCACTGTGCTACGTCTGTGGCCTTTATTTTACATCCAGTAAGTACCCATTCAGTGATATTCTATACAAAGTAATATATGAACTTGATAATAACATTAGGGCTGCAAAGAACCCAAGACCTCTTAATTATAACGAGCCAGACCGGCCGTATTTAGGCTAACTGTTAGCTAACAGTTAGTGGTTACATTCAGAGCACCATAAACAATAAAAACGATTGTCTTTTAACCTTGCTTCCTTTTTGCTTCTTAAGGTGTTTTAAAAAAGTCTGGCTGTGCATCTTAGATGAACTCTGATCGGGGCACTCCACTTTTGGCCCTGCTAATGGATCGTACAACCATATACCATATATTTCCTTAACTAAGTGACACAGTTATCTCGTTATAATGTGATGTTTTTAACCGTAACAATGCTTCTCGGGGAACCTTTGATTCTGGTCTAGAGGGAACAGCGAGAAGATGAAGACGGGTGCGTTTTAATAAGTAGAAATGTGTCGGAGGAACGCACTTCCACACAGGAAAAAAAAAACTTTATAACTCATTATATTGACCTGGTTGAAACTAGGGTTACACATCTCGTTATAATAACAAGCCATCTTCTAAAGTTTAATGAGATTAATATCTTGTTATATCAAGAAACTGTCACATTATAATGAGATTTTTCATCGTTTTTCATTAAAATGAGAAACTGCTCCAGTAATTTTTTAATGGTTGTGACGGCTAAACGCTTCCGCAACGTCCTTATATCGTGTGATTTAATTTGCTGGTACATGATATTACTATGAAAAACTCACATGGAATAAGTAAATCCATATTTAGGGAATTTAAACTAACCTACAGTGGGCCAAACACATATAACTGAATGAGACTAACGCGTAGTTTACCCCGAGACAAAGATGGCGCTTTCGGTTGCCATGGCAAATACGTCATCGTGACGACATACCATCTAACAGAATACAGGTCGTCCCCTTGAGGACCTAAACTGGTCTATTAAGTATCAAAATCCAACTGGGAAAATTGTTTGCGTAATTGTACTTACACAAAGGATATCTGGCGGAGGAGGCGGCAGTGGCAGTGGTGGCGGCAGGGGACATGGTGGTGTTGGTGGCAGTCGTTATGAAACCATAATATTACTGACAATCCGCATTCGGATATATAATTAAATGCAGACCAACACCAAAATTGGAGCTTCACGAAAGAAGTTTGTTGAAAAGCATCAATGAAAGACAGAAGGATGGCCTTCCTGTTCAGGTAGTATGGGTGAAACCTACACTATTACTCCCCAGGAGTAGCAGGAGGATTCGTGTCTCTGTGACGTAGGCATGTACCATTTTGGGCTAAATGGAAAATTCAACTGCAGTAGCCACTGTTCAATCCAAAGTGGGCAGCACGAAGACGGTTTTTGACCAAAGTTTGCCAAATTAAACAACTTTACAACAAAATACCAAAAAAAAAAAATGCACTGAAATAAGAAGACAGCACTCTTAAACCCTATTCAAAAAGTTTATCAGCAAAAAAAGGAGTTTGGGAGTTACACTTTAATGGCCAGTTGTGCCTTTTTTTCTTTTGACCCAAGTTTACATCTGTGTGTATGGGTTTTCTTGTCAATACTTATTTTTTTAGATATTTTATTTCTATGCATATGGGTAGCTGCAATCTGTTGAGTTAAAACAAATATCAAATGTTTAGAATGCTGTATCTAGTTTTGTTTTTGTTTTTTATTATTCGTTTGTTTACGATTAACATATTTGACCTTCTAAATATTACACGTAATAGCACATTGTAACTAATGTCAGTTACTTTGCTGGGCAACTAATCAATTTTACTGTATATTAACAGTTACTAACTTAATTGCTTTTTGGGAAAAGTAATTTGTAGCTATAAATTATTAGTTTTTGAAAGTAAGATGCCCAGAACTGAATGGTGCAATACAAATAAAGCTGAATTGAATTGAACAATGAACCAACAGAGACTGGACAGCTCAATTAAGGGGTTCCCGTACTCCATGATCCCAGAGCTACACCCACAGGGATCATGGTCGAAGGGTTTACATTTACATTATGTTTACATTACAGTCATTTAGCAGACACTTCCCTCCAAAGAGACTTACATCTGAGAATAAGAACAACACAAGCACAAAATCAAACAATAGGGAACATTATAGATAAGTGCAGTCAAACTGCTGTAAGTCTAGTTGGTGACAGGTGTTGCCAGCAGTGCCATAGAGGCCCCGTTTTTTTTTTTCTTTTGGTTTCTCCAAGTCCACAAAAGACTGGTTGGGCAAACTCCCATAACCTCTTTAAGATCCTGAAGAGAGCAAAGCTGGCTTACTGTCCCACATCGAGGGGTAAAATGACACTGCTCCTCCTCAATCTGAGATTCAACCATCTGACAGATTCTCCTCTCCAGGACTCCTAAATATACCTTCCCAGTGACCCTCCTTTAGTTGGAACACACTTACCAAACATCGAGAGCATTAAGGAACTCTGAGAGGATCTCGTCCCAGTAGGACTCCTTCTTGAGCTTGACAACATCCCTTACTGGCTGTGTCCAGCAAGGTCTGGGATCACCACCACATCATGCACCAACAACCTAAAGACAATACCTCCGTCTTACCTCTTCAACAGTAGGTGCATGGAACATTGTTCACTCCAACTCAATATCTTTGGTTTTCCTTGGGAAATGGACATAGTCTGATCAGCCACCTCCCCCACCATCCAAATTCACCACCAGGTGATGATCATTTAAGTTATGTACACACAAGTTCAGTCAAAAAAAACTACAAAATCTATCATCAAACAGTAACCTACAATGTCTTCCTGGTGCCATATGAAGCTCTCATACCTAAACGTGGTGTTCATTTAAGATAATTCATGAAGAGAACAGCCTTTTTTTCATATCCTGTAGTGTTTAAAGTTTTCTCTTTTATAATGCTCTGAAGTAGGATCAAGTTAGGTGGCTAGTAGGTAAATAAAACATGTAAAAGGGTTTTAGAGTTTCCAATGTAAATACAGACTTTGTCTGAAAATATCTCCTTCAAGCAATGTTTAATTAATCAAACATCCCACTGTCCTGCAACTACCGTAATAGTATTATCTTTTACATCATACATTAAGTTACAGTTTTACTTTTAAAGAACCGGTAGCCTAAATGAAGTTTGAGTGAATTATCTTTATTTTGTCTTGAAACATCCCTCTCTCTTATATGTACACTACCAGTCACCATTTTGGACACACTTTCCTATTAAATCCAATGGTAAAGTGTTCCCAAACTTTGACTGATATGTACAAAGATTTTGATATGTTTATATTTTTAAATTAAAATAGAGAAGAAATATCTCTTTTTATGCTTTTTTATTTTAAGAATATTGTATTAGAGAATTGACCATGTTTCCACCAAAGTTAAACAGTTTTATCTTTTGCATTTTGTTTCTTTATTGTACCAATGAAGAACCAAACCAGGACAGTAAAACCAACATACATAAACTATGATGATCTTGACGTACTATACAACTACACTCCTTTTTGAGTATCCTTGACTGTGGACACATTTGTCCACTTGGCCATGCCACCACATGTGGGTAAGCCTGTTTTTATGAACTACATGAATAAATCTGAACTGAAAAACGAAACGTGGAAGAACTCAAAGAAGCTAACATTCCCCTTCTCAGGTTCCCTGTCAAGTGACAGAAATACAAACTGCAGATGAGATTAGTGAGGATCCGTTTGCAGAGAAGTGCTGGCTCAAACTACCTTGGGATCACTAACAGCCCAGATAGAAAATCACCAGTGGCCCTTAAGTGGGCCACAGCCTGCAACATTAGCAACAGCAGTCAGAACGTTCAGATAGAATATCTGTCCATCCAGATTTGTGAATGGGAACAATATTAAAAGCTTGTTATTTCAGGTTTGGGAGTTCACTTTATGCCTCACATCTTCCTTCTGCCATCTACTGTCTCTCCTCCTGCCTCCATTAGGATCTTTCAAAGTGCTGAGTCACTTCTTATGTTCTTTCTCTGACAGCTATTGATTATCGCAAATCTCGTTTTTGTTCCCAGTCAGGAATGTTGTGAGAAATGTTGTGAGTTACAGCAGAGACAGTCAATCACAGCAACAAACAAAGGAGCAGCGCCAATCACAGCCCTGGGAAGAGCTCCAGCAGGACCAGATTCAGCTTCATTGAAGGACTAGATGTTTTTACCACAAAAGATGGTTTCAGATGTTTTAATCTCAAATTAATAATCTTTTAATTTGTGATGGATGGCTGCTGTAAGGCCACATAATTAGTTGTGTACCTAAGCATCACAGGGTTTTGGGGCATTTATTACAATAAAAACTCCACTTAGGGAGGCCCACTCCAGATTGATCAACGCTGGGTGGGTCCGCAGTTAATCATTTACCTTCGTACCCCAGTCACTCCTTCTCAGCCACAGCCAATGGTTCATCAGTTCTGGAGTGTCTGACAGCTTTTTGATGACCTATCTATAAGCCTTTCCCTTGACTCCAACCTCTCTAAACCTCCTTTCAGAAATGCTCTGTTACTCGGACATTGTCTTTTTGACCCTCATGTCTGAAAGGTAGAGTTCTGACATTAAGCGAGTAGATTGACGCGGACTTTACCCACTTGAAGACCTAGTACAATGTCTACTAAATTACCGGATAGACTATCTCATTCAGACATGCAGGTTAATGTGCGGACATTAACTGGGGGGAGGAGGGGGAGATGGAGAAATGATAAAGTCATTTTCTACAAAACAAAAACACAGAAGCCCGGAACCTCACATGAGTAACCGAGAGAAGCAAGCAAGTGGCGAGACAAGAAGTCAAACAACTCCTGGCAGCAAGGGCTGATGAAAGTGTAAGAAAATGTGTGGAGGGAACTGTGTGGAATTCTGTCGTTTATGATCACACCAAAGCCAAATTGTAGGAGCACCAGATAAATAAAATCAAACAGCAAGTGATTAACAAGCTCAAAACTACAAAGTGGCAATACCATAAGGTCAGTGACCATAATAGATGCCAGAACAAGCCTGGAACTAGACATTGCAATAGCAAATGAGTCGTCCTCAACCATGTAAATTATATTCTGGTCTAATATGTTTTTGTTTTTTTTTGTCATTGTTGTCACTGTCGCACAATAATACATCTTGTCCTGTTTCAAGGATAACTGTCTTAAAAGGCATGTATTACCCAGTTGTTATGTCTGAAAAAGACTTAAGAAGCTTTGCTGTAGGAATGGCCTTAGAGCCTCTAAGTCCCACCTCCACCAAGTGCACCTAATCTTGCCTCTGTCCTTCACCTAGGCTCTTAGGTTAGAATAGTGCAGCATCTTACTCTCATATGCTTGTTTGATAGCATTCTCCCAGGGACCAGTCAGTTCTATGATGCAGGCAACCTGGCAGTACTTAGACCAGAGAACAAGGTAAGGTCGCAGGGTGGTTGTAACAATCTCCAGAGGAAAGATAAGACTCTTATCTAGGTCAAGTTGAATCTGTGAGACCATGGCTACATTTAATGGGGCAATATCAAGATTCGAAGGGCTAACCATTGGCTTGTCCCCCACCAGTATGAATACTGGCCGGTATTAGCAAACATCCTGGCTGTTGTGTAATTGGGCATTGCTGGATACCCTTTTACCTTCAGTTTTATTGGCTAAACACCTCAGGACCTGGGTATGTTTCCATGTGTATCTGACTTGAGTGAGGCTGGTTGTCAGTGGTTGTACAAAGGAGGCAAGAAGGGTCCTTACCAAGCCATAGCTGCAAGTTTGTGGGAAAGGGCAGCACTTCCCATATACCCCAGACAATGAAGCCTAGTCTTTTAGATTCCATGCCACAGAGTTCTATCCACAACCTTTCCAGGGTGTACCCTGCCTCTCATCCGATGACTGCTGGGAATGGCTCCAGCTACCCATGACCGTGAATGGGATGAAGTGGTTAAGAAAATGGATGGAGGGATCCTTGTTATCAAAAACACAGAAGTCTGGAATATTATTGACATGTTACAAAACTGAGCTATTAACCCAGAAGTTTGTATTTAACCAGTTTAAGACAGTCTGTTCATACAAATTAAAATATTGCTATGGCACTTACTAGCAGTGTTGGGAATCTTACTTTAAAAGGTAATTAGTTATAGTCACAAATGACTTTTTCCAAAAAGTAATTGAGTTAGTAACTCAAATATGTTTATCATAAACAAACGAATAATAAAAAAAACATATCTAGATACATTGTTCTAAACATTTGATATTTATTTTAACTCAACAGATTGCAGCCACCCATATACATAAAACATAAAATATTTTTAAAAATAAGTATTAACAAGGGCTGCACGGTGACGAGGTGGTTAGCGCTGTAGCCTCACAGCAAGCAGGTTGCCGGTCCGATCCCCGGCTCGGGCGGTGGCCTATCTGTGTGGAGTTTGCATGT
>JBAMHX010029873.1:0-13044 GCA_037177515.1 Pseudomugil tenellus
TTTTATTTTATTTTATTTTATTTTATTTTATTTTATTTTATTTTATTTTATTTTATTTTATTTTATTTTATTTTATCCAAAGCGACTTACTCACACTGCTGGAAGTTTAGTTGGACACACGTGTCGCCTGCAGTTCTAAACACACAGAGTTTTTCTGTTTTTGTTCCTGATGTCATCAGCGCGGATTTGTTGCAAAGAGATGGATAAATCTCTCCAAGTCACTTTTAAAAACAGAAAAGTTAAACTGCGTGCAGAAATGTTGCTGTACAGCTGCTGTACTGGATGCAGATCTGCTGACTGGAGACCACTGAAGCCCAGTAAACTCATCGTCATGTTGAAGACAGCAGCTGGAGACGATGTGGGCTTTGTGACATCATAAGATGCTACACGGTGTACAATACTGACCCGAATCCAACCGAGAGGCTCAGAGTGGGGAAGAAAATATCTCATACACTCATCATCACATAAACAGAATATATATTCAGACATGAAGGTCGTGTAACATGTAAATGTTACGTTTCCAGCTTAAAACGCATCACTGGACTGTCTGAAGATGAGTTCATGCAGTTTCCTGTTTTACACATTATGTTCCAGCCACATGAACAGATCTAACAAATAAACGCTGGATTTTTGTGCCACATATGCCTTTTTTTTAAACCCGATCAGTCATTATATTATATTATTATTAGTTCAATGGAAGTAGATTTAAAGTATTTTAAAGATATGAAGTAATTCTTCAGAAATGCTTTTATCCACCAGTTTCTGCTATTTGCATTGGATTGGAGAGGACACATCTGTAACCAAACACTAAATAAAGAAGACCGACCGTGTGTGTATGTGTGTGTGTGTGTGTGTATAAAGAGGAATTTATACGGATGGTTATTTCCACTGTAGGTGCAAACCTCCATTTATTTTTTTTTCTTTGCAACTGTTAGTTTCTTTCTGCAGAACAAGGTTTTAGAAGAAAAGCGTTAACTGGCTGTGAGAACAGATTCTTCTTCATCTGCTCCTCCATCTTTACTCGTTTCACTTGTTAGCTACATCTGACGAAGCGTCTTTGCAGTGCTCTATATGTGTGTAGGATGAGGGATTAGCTTCGTATCAGAGATGCTGTCCAGTTTTCTAGCAGCGGTGTCACATGAGCCTTTATAAATATTTGTATTCTGTCCCACAGATGTGTTTCCGTCTCCCTCTGGCCTTATCGAACATGACCATGATTTATGCTAAGAGTTCTCCAGAGTGTGTGTGTCTGAAGATCACATATCACACCAGCACACACACTTGCTGTTTAACCCCCGCCACACCCACCCTCACTGCATGTTTACCACTTCCTGTCTAGCACTTAAAGCCGGAAGTTCATGCAAGTGGAACACAGAGACAGTCCTGGTGCTGCTATAGGCACGTTGACAAGTGACGTTACGTTTATCTGCTCATTTCAGGCCGGCGGCAGAAAGACACATCCGCCGCTGCCATTGCATATATTAACTAGAGCGCAGCATCTTCTACTTTTACAGTTTTTACAGCTTGTAAACACAGATTATGGCGAGTTCGTGTAGTGCAGTATGTTGCACAAACAGAACATTATGAACATGTCGTCTTTATGCTAAACATGTTTATGATCAGTAGTAGAAGCAGTGGACACAGATGTAATCCTGCAGGGAAACCAGTTAATCTGCTGCGTGTCCAATGTGCCTCCGTTTGCGCTTCAAGGATGCAGGATGAGATCGATTAATGATTTTACACATCTGATGGTATTTTTTCATTGCTGTTTGTTAATGAATTGAAAACTGACGACGCAGCGTTTTAGCGCAGCGCTGTTGTGGCTCCGCCCTGTATTACAGCCATGTGGCGAGATGGATGATAGACTGATGTATATATTATTTTGATCGACTGGTAACACCTTCACGATCAAAGAGCACCCTGCGCCAATCATTAAGTCTTCCATCAATAATTACAGCCTTTAAAACTTTGTGTGTTGTTGTCAGCTGTCACTCCTTCTGGTGCGCCGTGCAAATCGCTGGATTAAGTCTGCAGATGGTCATGCATGATAAACAATAAACCTCCTTGATAATAAAAGTCTGGTAGATCTCCGTCACAGCTGGAAAATTATGTGACAGTAACTGTGAAATGGATGCACTAAAACGATCCGCTTTGTCCGATATGGAGCGTGTGTTGTAAACACGCAGCAAACCGACACACGCTGGCATTCAGCTCGTTTCAGCCTCATAAATGTCCATACAGGCTTCAGATCAGGTCTCCAAAAAGAACAAATATATAACTTATGTTTTATATTTACACACATTCTTTAAACTCACCCAAAGCGTCAGGCTTTTATTTCGATTGTGGTCCTTTAGTGCGGACGGAAGAAGTAACTCCGTAGGAAGCATAATGAGTCATTTGCACTGTAGTATAAAACTTCCTGAACATGCCCAGAAAAAAAAAAAAAAAAGTTGTATCCATGCAGCGATTTGTAAGCTTTCAATGCTTTGAGTGTGTTCAACCCAGGAAAATGTCGCCGTCCTGCACAAGCAGCCACTTCCACATATTGTCCCTCTGCTTTTAGTCCATTTCAAACGGATCAGGCAACGAAACACCACGTTCATACAACTTCTGTTCGTATCTTTCACGATCCCGCTCCGATAAATGTTCAAGATGTTTCTCTTTTGCATTTAAGCGACTGGATTTTAGCTTCTTAGCAAGTTCCATCATGTAAACACTACGAGTTATTCCGGTTAAGGCGTTATTTTCTGCCGACAGTTAGTGCGCATGACCAGGATTAACCAAATGAAAACAACAACAATCAATGTGTCTATAACTGGTCAGACTGAAGAAGCAACCTTTTACTTCCCTTCAGTCAGCCGGGGACCGGAGTTTGGAGTAACGGTTATTTTTATGCTAACGGAGTAATCTGATTACATTTCACATCGTTGTAACTGTTACTAAACATATAACGAGTTGCGTTGCTATAATATGAGTGAATGCAGCACAGCCGTGTCAGGCGTTCTGACAGACGCACATCATCTGCAGGAGTCTGATGATTGACGACACCTTTGCAAACGTGATGATGATTGGCTGGGTGGGCGGATAGCGGGGTCCGCAAGTGCTCTGCTTAGACTGGCTGTTTCACTGCACGCTACAAACATAAAGGCTGTCTCAAACATTTGGTCTGCATACATCCAAGTGTGGATGTGAAGAATGCATTTGTTATACCGGCGCACCACGTGCTGTCCCAATTCAAAGGGTACTTCAGACCCACGCTTCAAATGTGCACTTCGTTTGGATCCAGAATTCGCTTAATAACTTATCCTTCGTGTCCTGCCGTGTTCGTAGTGTTTCCCGTAGCAGAGTAAAGCACAAACATAGCATATCCCACACTGTGGTGTTCCTCTCGACAACATCGTCAACATAACTCACCAGAAGCACAAAATATTTCCACACCGAGGATTTAAGAGAAGCAGCTTCAGGTTGTGGTGCTGCATCTCCTTTATCTGCACTTTTCATAGCGCTGCAGGTTTGTGGGGTCATGTGCTTTTACGTCTTTGCACGCCTCCATCGTGTACGTAAACCTAAGCTGTTAGTTTCAGTCACTACTGTAAACGGGAGAAGGAAGAGGAGAAAACACAGGAACCTCCGTGACTTTTTTGACCAGGCATCGTCTGAGCCAGTATGCGTCTCTCTTCAGTATATATAGATATTTATAGATTTAAAAAAGGCGCTTCTTTGAATCCCAGGTGAGTAAATTCCAGTAGGTAATGTAGTAAATCTGATATAAATATATAGTTTCCTCTGGTTGATGAAGAACACATTTGTTTGGTGCTTTGTGATGCATCTGTACGCAGCCTCACATTTCATGTTTGGCTTGAATCCGATTAGTTTAAATTAGATTTCTCTTCTTCTTTCTGTGTCTTGGTCTGGAAATGTTCAAAAATGAGAAAAACAGATTCAGACTTTGAGTTTCTACAAAGGCTTTTTCTGACAGACCCATTAAATTACAGCATATTATGTGTAACATTCAGCAGAAGTAACCTACACACAAACACACACCTGCCACAGAAAACACGGAAAGCAGCAGTTGTCATGCTGGTTCTACAACCAAACCACAGACGTAAACATGCTTCTGTAAGCCTGTGACCATCTTCATTAGCCTTCAGTCACTGTGTAGCAGTCTGCTGCTTTATTCTGCTCTGTGTGCTTTGAAACCAGGAAACTAGGTTACACTAAAGGAGGAAATATAACTGTATTTGGATTTTAAGGTTAAGCGAGTCAGTAAAGCACATATGTGTGACCGACGGATGTAATATCTACCCACAGAGCTGCAGCTCGCTCGGCACGCTCTACCGCACATGTCTAACACTTAATGACAGCGACGCCTTCAAGCAGCCGCCAGATAACAGCTGGAGAATCAGCAAAAAGCCAACGAACCGCAGAGCAGGAGGGCGAATCTCACACAACTCCATTTCTCATGCACATGTTCTGCTTTTTAGGTGATGCAGACAGAGGCTATGGTCGTGGTCACGCCATTTTATACGGGCATCTGAATGTCCAGAGAGAGAGTAGTGGACTCAGAATTACCCACAATGCATCCTGAAAGTAGTGGACATCCAGTGTTTCTAGACGGGCCAGTTTAGATCAAAATGCATCGCTGGCTACAGCAAAATGCCGCAATCGTTGCAAACATTAAAGCAGGTTAAAGAGACCGACCACCTATTTTTCATCAGTTTTATTCACATGTGAAGAAAATATATGATAACGTATCAGTAAATAATTGTTTGACATCTACACGTACGTCATGGTCATGTGATCTGCGGTGAAAAGGAAACGGCTAACTTTCTTTGTGTCCAAATCGCTATTGCTTATTTTTATCACCAGAGATGAGACGTACTAATCGTTTACATGCTGAACGGAAATGCAGGTTCTAACATCTGACCCAGCGTTTGTTAAGAGTTTACATATTTCCGCACGGTGCTTCTCTGTGTTCTCCTCAAAGCTTTACCAGTAACAGCGACGTAGTGATGCATCTTGCTGTTTCTCACGCGTTCACTGCTAAACATCTGGACGTATCTGTCGGCTACCTGAACCAGACCAGTTCAGCAACAACCGTTTCAGCATGCCGTTATTCAGACTGATGGAAGTGATTTCTCACTTCCTGCTGTGAAATGAAAAGCGCTTCTCATACGCATCAAATCTTACACTGTTTTATAATATGAGGAATAAGGATTACTTGTAAACATGAAGGCTTAGCGGAGAAGCCTGCGTGTTGTTGGTGAGCCTGTAAACTGCTGCTGTCAACATCCTTTATTTGATTAGATGTGGATGTTTATTTAGATGGAACGGTGCAGATTCAGTCACCAAACAAAAGATAATAATGTTCAGGCGTAAACATGATGCAGCGTGGACCATGACTCAGCAACTTGGTTGTCCTGTGTGGGCGGTCTGTCATCACAGAGATGAAATAAGCTAACACCAGCAGGTTTGTCTGACCGATGCTAACATGCTCACCTGAGGCTGCTCATCATCCAGGTGAGCGGTTATATCCCAACTCATAGCAAACCATACAGGCTGGTCATATTGGTTCATGTCAGATGTCCTGTTTTTTTTTATCATTTTAAAAGATTATCGTATGTATTTATAATCAATCATTCATCAATACGACTAACAAGCAGAGTTCATTATCAGGTGATAGCAACATTTTTCTTTTTACATTTAACTTTATTAATTCTGAAAAAATAACCTGTCCAATATTTTATTGTTCTAAAATTGTTATTGTACTTTTTCTAAAAATGATCTTGTTGATTAAAAAAATAATTTTCTTTTAAAAATTAACTAATTTAGAAAAGTTTTTTTGAACTTACAAAACAGATTATTTATTTTGGAAAATGTATGTGACTAATTCAGAAAAACAGAGATTTCACTTTTTGTGAAAGAGTTTTTAAATATAAAATTAGCTTTTTTCCCCAGTTGGATTCAGTATATATTTTTTTTACCTGAAATCATGCTAATGGTTTATTTTTGATAAATTATTTCTCTCTTTGCTTATTCTATCTGATTTGGTGCATGTGAATAATTTATCATCACTCAAACATTAGGTTTAGGAAACAGCAGTTTTTATACTCATGTTCGAGTTTCTGCAGAATCCCCTGAGATTTTTATTTCGGCTGAAGTTTTCCTCGACATATTTATTAGATTTTATTCAGGGAAACCTAACTGACTATCCTCCTGAGACGTGTGCTTGAGTTTAGCTTGCATTTCAGATTTTTTTAGCCTATTTGGGGAACAAATGAATAATTAGAAAGTTCTTCAATTCTTTATTTTTTAATCCTGAACTAACCATTAATGTTTTTCATCATTTAGTGTGTTTTTAATGATTTTGTTATACTTTAAAGCAATGTATTAATTCTAAATGTGACAGGAGAACAAAGGGAAAAGAGAGTAGAAAGGAGAGGGGTAGAGAGACAGAAGAAATGAAAAGAGGAGAGGGAAACGGACTAGACGGCTACAATTATCAGTTATCATTACAAATATAAACATTAGTGTAAAAAATGAATGAGGAAAAATAAATAGAAACAGGTACAACTCAACTTCCAGCTGCAAGCAAACAGAAAGCTACAACTTCCACATAATCATCAAGAGCACCTGCAGGCAGTAGACACACAAATCACCATAGCAACCAATAGAAATCAGATGGAAACGGAAGGAAGTGTGTGTCATTGCGTCCTCATGGCATTACGACTTCGCCAACAGACACTAGTAGAAGGCAATAATGGACCTGAGACCCAAAGATTCAGCATTTTTTATTTGCTTTGAGGTACCGACTTGTAAAAACTATAAAAAGCACCACTACAACCAGTAAGACGGGCTTTTCACATGCTGGTCCAAGGCTCAGATGCCACCAGGAGCCAATGTCCATGTGGCCCAACCTTGTGGCTCTGCTGGCGTTGAGCATAACGGACAGTTTTCTCCATGTCCTGCATGTAACTCGCATTTTCTAGCAGTCCATGATGCAGAAAATGGACCAATACCACCAGAAACCACAGGAGATCTGCTGGCACACAACCAGAGAAAGCAACAAACCAATGAAGAAGAAGAACGTGACGCCAAATAAAAAGCACCTGAAAAAGACTCAGAAGAAATTCAGAACAACAAACATGTCGGTTTTCTTCATTTTCTTCTCGTGGTGTTTTTAGACAGTTGTGAACTTTATACTGGTGCATTACATCAACCGACTGGTGTCATAACTCTAAACGCGGTTCATCCACTAACTTAACTATAGCAACAGATGCATGATACTATGAATATGGAGACTTTTTAAATGTAAACTAATATCATGTACATAAAGAGGTAGAAATGAAGAAGATCAAACCTGTCTGAATGTTCCAGACAACAGTATTTACAGCACATCTGCTTCACATCTGTTCAGTGCAGTTTTACACAATCTCTTCATTTCTGTCAGAAATCCTAGCTTCCTGCAACACCGGGTGTGATTATGTTGCCATGGTCCTCATCCTCATTAGAACTGCCTCCATCCAGGCTGTTTCCTCCTCCTCTTCATCATGCACTGATGTGTCCATCATCTTCATCATCACTGCAGCCAAAGTTAATGTTTTACTAAACATCCATTGTGATGTCGGTTTCTATCTTTTTTAAATGTAAGCATTCTACTGGACAGTCACTTTTGTCACTGACGTTTAGTTTTGTTGACTATTCCTGATTTATTACCTGCTGAAATTTAACATCATCATGATCAGATCAAATTAAATCTAACCCTTTCGCGCTGTTGCCGGGAAAGGGTGGAGTGCCCTCTCGGGTCGAGAATGAGGTCCTGCCCCAAGTGGAGGAGTTCATGTATCCTTGGGGTCTTGTCCGGGGTCTTAAAGGGATGGACAGGCGGATCAGTGCGTTTGCAGTAATGCGGACGCTACGCCGTTCTGTTATGATGAAGAAGGATCTGAGCCAGAAGGCAAAGCTCTCGGTTTGCTGGCCGGTCTTTGCTCCTACTCTCATCTATGGTCACGAAGTGGATAGTAACTAAAAGAACACAAAATACAAGCGACCGAAATGAGTTTCCCTCATGGGGGGGGGGGGGCTAGAAGCTCGGTCATCCGGGAGGGCATCTGGTTAGAACGCCTCCCTGGTGAGGAGGTCCGGGCACGTCCCTGCAGGAGGACACAACCACTGACTGGGCCTTCCTTTCTGGTGTTTGACAGATTGCCGTTGAAATTTATTTATTTATTTATTGCAGTTCCTTTCTGAAGATGGTTCTTGACATCAGGAATTTCCTCATGCTTAATAAATACACCCCCCCTTAATAAATACACCTCCCCGACCCAGAGCTTTCTCAAGCTGAGTGAAACAACACATGAGTGGAAAACTTTGTGACAGTGACCCGAAGCAGCTTGGATGTAGAAATGACCTTGTGACGTGTGGACAGAAGAACTTAGCGGAGCTGCCACTCATCCTGTTTATTTTCCATTTCTCAAACCCAGCGATTGCCTCTCTAAAGCTGTAGAATCAATAGTGCGGCGCGATCCAGGCGGCAGCCGCAGACAACAATGCAGCTTTCACATCACAGAGTGTCGGTTTGCAGACAATGATTCCTTTCTGCTTCCCATCTAAAAAATATTTGTTTTCTTATCATGTTTTATTTAGTGCGCTCCTTGGCCGTCCTCGCTCAGCCCTTTACGGGATTAATTAGCCGTTCAGTGATAGTCACATGGTCGCGAGTGTAGGTCACCAGAACACCAGATGCAGCACCATGGAGCCTCGGGGAGTCATTGTCAGTACCGATCGCCTCATTCTGACACCCGTTGTTGCACCAGAAGACCCAGAGCCACCATTAATCAAAGAAAGATGGGAACCTGCTGCCTCTGTAGCTCAGCGGTTCATCCTGCTTTAGTTAATCGTCTCTATGCATGCCTCACTTGATGTTCCGGCTGATGTGACCGCGTGCTTCTTGAATTGTTGGTGCGCTCTAATGTGGTTTCCTTTCAGCAGCTTTAACCTTCAGGCTTCGGACGCCTCCACCTTTTATTGTCTAGGGAGTCCGGCCGGGATGGAAGTATTAATGCTGTTTAAAGTCGAGCTAAAGGATGTGTGTAAATCGGACATAAAACCCCTCCCTCCGGAAGAGCGAAGTGTTAGCTCACTGCCCAACAGATGAACTGGGAAGTCCTGGCATGTGGACAAATGGCTCCTCGATGCAGAGGAAGGTTTTGTCACGTCAGAGAGAGGTTTTTAACCCTGACACACACACACACACACACACACACACACACACACACACACACAGGATTATCCTTCTACCAGAGGCTTGATTTGACTTGGATGACTGATGCCCTACAGCTGGAGAGGATGGGGGTTGGGGTCGAAGGAGGCTGTGACCATACGATCCCAAACTGTTATGTTACGTATGAACCAGAAGTTGGACTCCATCCATCTCTGCGTTAAGAAGGAATTTAGTGTTAGAGGTGAAACTGGTTTGCATTGCAGGACTTCTCATTATAACCAGCGCTGCTCGTCGTGATGAACTGGGACACTGCGATCCTGTTCAGGATGAGCGAATAACCAAAGAACTCCTCCATCATTAGTATGTCGAACTCGTTAAACCTGATATGAGGCTGAAAGATTCAGAGCTTCAATGTTGCTCAAAGTCACTGCTGAATTAATTTACAGAATCAGAGTAGCAAAGGACCTACATGTGTGTTAAAACAGTGGTTCCTGAAGTATTCTGCATCATGTAGCGCCTCAGAAGGTATCTGGGTCTCTGTATTTTATAACAGGTTAGAGAGAAGCAGGTAAGCTCCAAATACACATGGTGTTTATGGAGTACTGGCACATATTGTTATAAAAGGCCTCTAAAAAAACACTAATCAGGTTCTTTAAATACTTTTACATGAATACTTTTTTCTCTTTTACTTCTTTGAATACTTTTTAATTTCCGATTTTCTCGCTTTTCCTTTAACTATCAGGCCAAAATACAGAAAACTAAAATGAAAGAAGTGATATTTATTAAAGTAAAAATCCACAAACATCACTGGACTCTTGACAGACTGTCTCCTTCAACGCTGAGATGAGTATTTGTACATCAGCAAAATCAAACCATTTTCGTGTCCGGTACCATCAAGCCAAACCCGGAAGTGTGCGAGTAATAAATAAACCATTTGATCTCGTTCAAATGAGAGTGCAGATCTGAAACTTTACCTGGTTTTTGTTTGAGATATCTCATTTTTATTAATACAAAATATTTATCATTTACAGTTTTGGCTCATTGTCTTCAAATACTGATATTGCACCACCAGTTACACTTAACACACTTTGACAACAATGTCCTTATACGTTATAAATGATAATGAATGATTTAATTTTCACTTTATTAGTCTAAATAAGGTTAAGCTGATGACCATGCAGGTTACGCAGCGAGCTGTAAGTTACTGCATACAAATAGCACCACAGATTCTCTACAATGGTCAAATGATTCTTCCTGATCGAGTTAAATTGTGGGGTTTTTTTTAGCCCATATTCAAGCGTAATTGTTCACATTGTTGCATGTGTACTATGTTTATGTCAGATCATTCCACCAGGGGACGCAGTAGAAAACTCAGACTAGATAGGACTGCTGAATTTGAAAGGTATAAACATGATGTGATTGTTTGTACAGCAGCTTTTTAAAGTGATCATCATAGAGATGACCGCTACAAAACGCTCCGTCACCTTTGTTTTCAGCAATGTTTGCCTCATAACCTGCATAAGATGATGACATGCTGGGAATGTACCGCATGTCAGATGTGGCAGAAATGTTTGCGTCGTGCAGCAGAATCTGGTTTCTTAGACCTTTAATCCAAACGCGGCGCATCATAAAGACGGCACCTTTCCGTACTTGTTACCACAGCCGACCACGTGACATTACATCAGCTTAAATTGGTCCCTTGTGAACATTTAGTTTATTTCCATCCATAAATGATGCATCAGACTAGTGCGTAAGGTAGCGAGGGGGTTTCACATACCCCCCCCCCTCCATGTTTACTCCACATTAAAAGGAGAAGATTTGCTTTACGGGGAAGCGAGCAGGTGTTTGGTTGGTTTTGACCTCCTAGAGGAGTGGACCGCATTGTGGGTTCAGCGCATGGCATCATGGGTAAACACAGCAGAACATGTAAGTATGGGGGGGTAGGTGGCTCTGGATGGGGGGAATTTCACCCCAAACCACCAGCATATGAATCAGATGCATGTTTTCTTGTCTCTGGTGAAATCTGTGTTTTAAGAGATCAGATGAGTTTAAAACGTGAATGAAGTTTCATCCTGATACGACTGGAACTGTTTGTAGAAAAACCCGTCGCAAACTTCCTCTCCTTTAACCGCAAACAGCAGCTGGCATGGTCAGCATCTGGTAGCACCCAGTTTATGTGCTTTACTATTACCTGGTTTCCAGCTGTTGGAGAACCAAGGGAGCCAGTGTTAGTGTTGTTAGTATAAAGTGTGTGACAGATCGCATGTCTCCGAAGAGCTTTGCGGTCAGATTTATGATCAATGTGCACGAGATCCTCGCCATGTTGGCTCAGACTGAATGTGTCTGCAGAACAAAGACGATGAATCAGAAACTTCACGTTTCTGCTGCTGAGTAAATGGAGTCTGTTGGAGCTCAATTCAGTAGAAGAATAGACATAAAATCAATGGTGGCGGTGCAACCTAATCAATGCGTTCATGATGACGGAGGGAGGGGTCAGAAAGGGTGTTTGTTATTTCATCTCTGAAGGTTCTTTTCTGTGATCATCACACACTCCTTTACGCAGCAGGTCGGATTTAATAAGGCCCCCCCCCCAAAGACAATATGTTCATCCCTGCATACGGGGATGGAAGAACGCTGACTCAGCAGGACTCTGCGACCTTGATGAGCCTGCTTTGTAGAGATACTCATGGGATCCGCTGATATATTATTTACATGTCATCTGACTCCATCTTACACGAACTGTAATAGCAACACTTTACTTCAGTTATGGGTTGATGATGAAGAAGGAAGTGCATTGCTAATAAAATAATCTTGTCTTTGGACAAGATGTGTAACTAGGCATTGATTTAACAAACAATGAGCCAATAGCATAAATGTAAATGAGAAATACGAACCAATTAGGGATCCATTAATCATCTGGAAGACATTCTTCAGTGAGACGAAGAGAAGAGAAGTTTGATTGACTCTAATTAAAAGAAATATTATATAAACTTAAAGGTGTCGCCTCACTGCAGCGAATGACACTAAACAGGTTTTTAACTCTGAAATGGATCCGAAAGCTGTGGTCCTGCCTTGTTGGTAGTGTTTACCATAGCATATAGCATATCATAGCACCGTGGTGTTCTTCTGCACATGTCGTCAACATAACTCACCGGAGCACAACATATTTCCACACTGATGATTTAAGAGAAGCAGCTTCATTCTGCGTCTCCTTTATCTGCACTTACCTTAAACTGCAGGTTAGCCAACGGCGTCATGTGCGTTTAACTCTATGCCTCCCTAATGTATGTAAAACTAACCTGCACATTTATATCACTGTTGTAAACGGGAGAAGGAAGAGGAGAAAACACACACACAGAGGGGGGAAAACAGTACAAATACTCTGGCAGGGGGGGAGAAATCGTTGATCCTCTCCTTTAATTCAATGCTCGAGATTGTGGTGTAGTTTCCATCGATTTCAATAGAAAATAAACCGTGACTCACCTACTGGTTAGTCACTTTTATATAAGAATGTATTAGTTACATGGACCTATAATATCGCAGCAGTTATCAGGTGAGAGGCAAGTACACCTGGACAGGTTGCCAGTCAGTCCCAGGAATAAAACATTGTTCTGCTTTGGGAGGTTTTAATCGACACGCTTATGGCATCTCAGCCAGCCGTAAACGCTGCGTATGGGTAAGAATAATATGAGAATATAACTCAGAAATAGAAATTAACACACACTTTTGTTTTGTTTTGTCTTGTTTAATTTTATTTTATTTTATTTTATTTTATTTTATTTTATTTTATTTTATTTTATTTTATTTTATTTTATTTTATT
>JBAMHX010029874.1:0-13028 GCA_037177515.1 Pseudomugil tenellus
GGCAGTTCTGAAGGCAAAAGGGGGTCCAACCCGTTACTAGCATGGTGTACCTAATAAAGTGGCCGGTGAGTGTATAACACACTCACATGGGAGAGGATCATTTAAAGAACTGGGAAATATGACGTAGATAAAACATTCCCAGTAACATTCCCATATTAACAGAACCTATTATTTTCTGTCAGCATTCCTTCCTGCTTTTGCTACAGAAACAGTTTTACTTTTGCTTATATCTAGCTTATATTTCATATGTTTTAAAGTCTTCATACTTTTGGAGAATGATAGTCTGTTCCTCCATGGTAAAATACGCTGCTCTGGGTTTGTCCATGTTTGCGATTGGTCAGAACCTTCGAGCACTAAATCTTTTATGTGAAATCGCATTCATATAAGTGGAAATTTCTGGATTGAGTTAGTGAGTTGATAGTGAGTTTTGTTGTAGCCTACAGCTTATCCCTGATCCTTAATGTTTGGCTGAGCCAATCTAGCGAACGGAGATAAGTGCGGGCTGTTCATCACGCTTCGTAGTACAGACCTCTAGTTAGCGAATGCAACTTGGTCGATGTCAGTATCTGTGATGACAGAGTATGAAACAATAATACAAACATAAATAATTGCAATAATACAAAGAAGAGTACAAAGTGATCACAATGGAGAGAATCTCTCAGGGGAGTACAGTCTGAACAGAGCTCTGAGATTTCATAAATACACACAATTCTTATAAAAGAGTTTAAAGCAACACCCATTTCCCACCACGTCATTCTGTTAGGGTGTATCTAAAGCAAGTGGTAATCACTGGATGGTTAATCTAAGTCTGAAAGTGGGGAAGTTTCACATTTAGAACCCTCCTTGTGAACGTGATATAGTTTGTATAATATCTTGAGAAAAGAAACAGGTTTCTTAAAAATAGTCATTGAACTGTCTAACTGTTCAGCTCGCAGACTTTTTATAACACTGTATCCTGATTAAAAATGAATGCTCGTTGTCTTCACGTATTTTACCTTAAAGAAAGAATGTTCGTGTGGGAGTTTAGACTTTTCTCCATAGCTAGTGTTTCCTGATAAGAAATAAGTGAAACTCTTATGTGGACATCACACAGTTTATAAGAGAAAAACAATTATTAATAGTAATTTTTTTATGTGTATTAAAATGCCACCACACACTTTCTACATGGCGGTGTTGGGAGTGCTGTGTGCATTGCTCCATGCGTTTAAGTCAGCATGGTATGCACACTCGCTTTTAGGGCTTAATGGGCCAATTTCAATCAACAATAATTGGTTTTGGATGGCACTTAATATGGCGACCACTCCGCGTGAACGCGCAAACTGAGGGGCAGTCCATAGGGAAAGTAGTAGGGACTCTTTTCAGAAAAGGCCATGGTGTCCAGTGCCCTGTTGCATGGAGGGAAGCTTTATATTATTTCCAGAGGAGCCCAATCAACGCAGGAGACCAGCCACTGACTGCCGCTAATATTGCGAAGTGGATTGAATAATGTTACACTTTTTGCGGGGGATGAGCATGAAAATGAAAAAGCCATGTTCTTTTTGTTTTTTTTTTCATTGTGAATCAAAATGGCTAGTGATGAAATTGAAAAGGTAAACAGTTTAAATCATTGCTTAATCATTTTATTTATAAGTCAAATAATGCAGATATTTTAAGTAAATGAAAAAGCCTTTTGGGTAATTAATTTTAGTTTTCAAATTTGACATTTTAAATTGAATATTTGTACATATTTTCTGGCACTTGTTTTAAAGCTTCAGTCTTAAATGCACTTTTCTTTATCATCTTAATTAAGTTACACAATGAGCCATCTTGAAAAAGAAAATTAATTAATGATAATTTTTTTATGAAAATCAAAATTTCAGGTATGTTCAGAAAATGAAAAAGCAATTCTGCTATTGCGTTTTCATTTGAATATTTTTACACAATTGCTTCCATAGAAATTGCAGATCCTGATGACCGCTACCACCATTGGGTGAGTGACTTTGTGTCAAAAGTAAGAGAGACTTTCCCCATGGTCATGCTCAGAGCGCTATATGGTCTGGGTGGGGGTGGAAAATCTCTGCGTTTGTAGCTGAATGTCCAAGTCAGCTCGTCGTGACACATTACCTGATACAGACTTGCTAACAACCTAATGCTAGCCCAAAAGTAGGCTCACCTTGACATGTCAGCCTGAGTCACACGGGTGTTGGTAGACCGCATGTTAAAGATGGTTGGAAACAGCTCGCTCTTATGCTGTTGCTGTCTCAAACGACAGTGAAACTCAACACGATTCAGACTAGGTCCGGGAACTGCATTCGGTGATGTACTTCTTAACGGGATGCCTGAGAACTGCTAAACAGCTAACCAAGCTATCCTGACCACTCTGAAGGAGCTTTGATGAAGTTCCACACGGGAAGAAAGCGAGAATGAGTAGAGGTTGGTTGGTTGGCCTTACATATAGGAGGGGCGGAGGCCTAAACATGGCTCAACCTGTATGTCACAGACAGATGTGGTGTCATTGGAGCTTCCATAGTTGGTCACACTGAGGCAATTCCCATAGTGAAACACCGAGTGAAGTTAGATAAACAATCCAGATGCACCTCCTCCACAATGCTGCAACTCCAGCTATTCAAGTCTTCCTCATGCCTCTCCCCCTCTTTTCTTCACACAACCCTACCCTCAGCCATATGCTCCTGCCCAGTCTTCACAGTTCCCCTCAGTCACTTCACCTGATGATGGCTGTTTCTACTGTGCCAACATGAACATTGGACATACAACTGTCCAGCCAATACCACCCACAGAGGATGTCGAAGAGCCAGTAGAGGCTTCAGAAGCCATGGCTACAGCTACTTCACCCCCAATCCAGCCCCTCATCAACACCGCCCCTATCAGTATGATTGTGAGGGTTTGCAGGCAAGTCTTGTGCTGGAGCTCCTCCCTCCTTTGAGTCTCGGACACCAAAAGATAAGAACACATCACACCCACAAGAGTGATTTATGATCCAACATCATAAATTTTCTGCTCTGTAAATGATTTTGTTTTTCATCTGAAAGATGTAAATGATTCAGTTTTTTTGTCAGATAAACTCACCTTTAAATACATTTGAATATTAACAGCAGAACATACAGCAGTTTCAGCAAACCCAGCAAAGGAAGCATTTTTTTTACAGAAATACACACACTTACCTAGAGGAGTTAATAAATTAGAGGACCCAATCAGCTGAGAGTAAAGACTGGAGCCTGTGGCTTTAAGATGTTTCATCATTATCTTGCAGGCTTCATCCCCTTTTCCCATCACAGAGTCGATGAGGTCGCGGGCCTGATCTGCTGTGATTGGGTTTTTCTCCAATATAGCCTTTCTCTCGCTAGTGTTGATAACTCTATCTCCTTCCAGCAGATCTAAGAGCTGTTTAAGGATTGCTGATGAGACCCTCCACACAAAGTTATACCGAATCTTCTGAACTTTTTTCTCTGCAGGAATAAGAGAACATGTTTCACTCAGACTTTTAGTAGAAATCATTAAACATCTGTGAAGCAGAAAATGTGAATAATGAGCATTTCCTGCTCCAGCATGTTTACATTTGCATCATGTGTTTAATTAACTGAGACATAAACAGGACATCTCTCATATATTTGTTCTTTCATTTCAACAGTTCAGGCTGATTCAGACCATTGGCCTCCTTACTCATGTCTCGCTCTCAGACACCTAAAATAAGATGAACTCACATTTATTTGAGATTTTGAAAGCAGTTTTGAAGATTTCAGCTTTTGTACTTTGTAAAATTGAGGCTCTGACTGTTTCTGTAATCCTATAAAATTCTGGATATTTTCCTGTCATGTTTGTGGGTTTGGATCCAGAATCGAACTTTTAGTGAAACGTGACTGGCAGGTGACCTGTAGGGGGCTGTGCCTCTCCTCATGCTTAGCGTTCATGTTACTGCATTGAGGGTTTATGTTTGAGCTACAGTCTATGACAGGGAGGTCCTACTCAGGAGGACATCCTCACACATACACAATAACAACAAGGGCTGTGATTGGTCAGTTTGGGCTTCATGTGGTCCAAATCCTACCTGGTGGAAGTTCTGTATCTGTCTGCGTCTGAGGGTCTCCTGTTGACGTCTCCATCTCTTCTCTGAAAAACATCATGAATCAGAGTGACATAACTTCTAAAGTGGTACAGGAAACTTTCCCAGTTTTCCGGTTCTGATCCTGTGTTTTGGAAAGGTTCTGATTGGATCTGAGCTTGTTAATAATACAGCATATTTTACATGTACTATGTAAATATTTCCAGACACATTTACATGGACTTGTTTTTATCCTGAAAAATAAAATAAACGTCTAAAGATGACACAGATCAGACTGGAAAAAAGCCAACAGTCCTGTTGCAGGAAAAAAACTTAAAGTCATCAATAAGTTCACATTCATACAGGACCAGTAACTTCATCATAAATACCTTAGATGGGGGGAAGAGTAGGACATGGACAGGATGGGCCATAGGGGGGACATGAAGAAGACAGTGGGACATAAGGGGAACACTGGGATAGGGAGGGGACATGTGGAACAGGTAGTGGACCCTGGGACATTGAAGGAGCATCTAAAATGAAAGGTGCTGAAGATGTGTTACCGCACTGCTCAAAGGCCAAACAACAAAAAAAGGGAGGGAGGCACAAGTGGTCTAGTATAAAACAATCATTTATTTTAAAGAAAACCAAAAATCTCCTACTGGAAACTGATTAAAAAGGTGCAGCTCATGCCACTAATCAGTTGGCACCTGAAAGAAATTAGGTGTTCGAACCGTCAAAGGGTTACACAGGAACAGGGAGAGGCTAGTAGTGCAGGAAGGGAACACTGGAACAGGAAGGAGTTACTGGTCAGTAATGCCAGAGATGGATGGACTGGACTTACTGGTGTGTACGTCTCGAGATGCATGCACTGCCCTTAATGGTGTGTAATGCTGGAGATTGATGTACTGGTCTTACTGGTGTGTAATTGTGGTGGTGGGTCACTGGTCTCACTAGTGTGTAATGGTGAAGATGGATGCACTAGTCATACCAGTGTGTAATGGTGAATATGGATGCACTGGTTTTATTGGTGTATAATGGTGGAGATGGATGCACTGGTCAGACTGGTGTGTATTGGTGGAGCTGGATGCATTGGTCAGACTGGTGTGCAATGCTGGAGATGGAGTCATTGGTAAGACTGGTGTGTAATGCTAGAAAGGAATGTACTGGTTATACTGGTGTGTAATGCTGGAGATAGTTGCACTAGTCTAGTGTGTAATGGTGGAGATAGATACACTGGTCTTACTGGTGGAAATGGATGCACTGGTCTTTCTGGAGCAAGATCCAAACAGTAGATTTAGAAAACAACAGCTCTTCAAGGACTTGGGAGATTTACTTGCCCATGATGATGATCGGCTCATAAGCAGATTTATATTCCCTACAGCTGGGCTCCTGAGGCTGTGTGCTGAAATGGGTGCAGTTTTAAATACTGGAAGCGCACCATCACTGTTCAGAAACAGGTGTTAACTACCAACCAGCTGCTAGTAGCCAACAGCTAGGTGTTTAACACATTCAATAATTAATTAACTCTCTATTCTTCACTCCTAGGAACAACATGATAGTGTGAAACGATCCAGAAGTCTATTGCACCTGTGCTAGGAGGAACAAGTCCTACATGTTAATCTGATGAGCTGATTCATCAGAGTTCAGACTCACATTTAAAGCAATTTTCAGTTTTCCATTATTGTTGGTATTTTTGGTTCAAAAGCATTTATTAATATGCCAGTCATGTGACTTTATCATCTACTGGTACATGTTTCACCTGTACCACTGTCAGGTGTGACTCATTTATTTGGCAAGATGGCTTGGCTCATCATATCAAAGATAAATGATGTGTTGATGCTCTTCAGCTGTAGCTTTCATTGGACAGCTACGATGCCCTCAGGTGCTGCTCCTAACCCCCTCTCTAAAAGTTAGAATGCAGCGGAGACACATTTGTAACGCTCACATCCATCTCCTCCCTCCTGAACTCCTTCATCCTCAGAATGACAACCCGACCCACAAATCCCCCACTGACAAAAGAGGTTTAAAGAAGGTGCAGTTCAGTCCAGATGACATGTAACTGAAATGAGCTATTTCCTTTTTCTTTGTCTGCCGGCTTAATCAGGTCACAGTCACCTGTGAATGCAGCCTCTAACACGAAAGAAAGAGTCACCCTGGGGCTGAGTGGGTCACCAGTGGAAGTCGTTAACTTCACATTAAGTTCAACAATACAATTCCTGGCTGGGATTAAACAATGGTCTGGTCTAGTATTTGTTCTTTCAAATCACTTCTAGGTTTTCAAAAATAATATATCTGTGCTCATCTCATACTTAAAGCTGTCTGCATATTTTATAATTGTTGGCTGTCATGATATAAACTGTGATGGATCAAATCAACCTCACCTGTGTGTTTCCAAGTTGCATAGTTGACACTGTTGACCAGCCAGCAGCTTCACACATGAATCCTTCAGGCTGCAGTTCTTTAGATCCAGTATTTTCAGACTGAGGGACTGTGAGCTTTTCTCTGAGAGGTTTGTAAGCAAGAAAGTACTTTAAGCCAAATGGTAATTATACATCTCCTCAAAGATGACACAAAAAGTTCCCAAATTTCAGTATTGGGCTTCCTATTGCTGTGCATATACATGTACCCATTGGTTAAAACAGAAATAACTAGAAAAGTACTCAGTGCTGGGGTTTTGGGTTAGGTTTTTTGGTTTCCTGTTTTATTTTGTAGTCTTCCTGTTTTGCCATGTGTTTATTTTTGCTTCTTATCTTGTTCATTAGTTCACCTGGGTTGATTTTGGTAATTGTTTTCACCTGTGTTCTGTTTTCAGTGCATCTATACCCTTGGTTTTCTTTCATCCCTTGCTGGATCATTAGCTAGTTTGTTTGTAGTTAGTTCCTTGGTTATCATGAGTGTCAGTACTGTTTCTGTTAATAAATCCTGTTAATCCACATCCTGACTGCCTCCTGCTTGTCTCCTCACCTACGTTTGGGTCCACCAACTCCCTGCACCGTAACACTCAGAGGGCAAACCTCCATCAAACTCACAGTTCCCCTTCAAATTTGAGGGGGAAACTCCTCCAAGGAGGTTATGTTTAGCCAGCGTTTCTGTTTGTCTGTGTACAAAATTACCCAAAAAGTTAAAAAAAAATTGTAGCCATAAATTGCCTATAGGAGGTGTCAGCTGCAATAACATTAGTGGCTATCTCACAATGTTAAACAGTCCTTCAAAACCTTCCAGGATCCAGATGGTGATATTGAAAATATTGATAATTGTGGCTTATAGATAACAAAAAAACAAAATGCAGTGTCTCAAAAAATTTGAATATTGTGGAAAACTTAAATGCTGGAGAGCCATAGTGCCAGACCCTGATCAACTAATTAACTCAAAACACCTGCAAAGGTGTCCCAAGCTTTTAAATACTCTTTCAGTCTGGTTCAGATGGCTACACACTCATGGGGAAGACTGCTGACTTGAAAGATGTCCAGAAGACAATCATTGTCACTCTCCACAAGGAGGAAATGCCACAAAAGGTAATTGCTAAAGAAGCTGGTTGTTCACAGAGTGCTGTATCCAAGCATATTAATGAAAGATTGAGTGGAAGGAAAAAGTTTGGTGGGAAAAGGTGCACCAGCAAAACGGATGACTGTGGCCTTGAGAGGATTGTCAAATTACATTCATTCAAGAATTTGGGGAGCTTCACAAGGACTAGACTGAAGCTGGACTCAGTGAATCAAGAGCCACTACGCACAGACGACTCCTAGATATGAGCTACAAAAGTCGCATTCCTTGTGTCAAGCCACTCCTGAACTAGAGTAAAGGTCAGAAGCGCCTTACCTGAACTAAGGAGAAAAAGAACTGGACTGTTGCTCAGTGGTCCAAAGTCCTCTTTTCAGATGAAAGCAAGTTTTGCATTTAATTTGGAAATCAAGATCCCAGAGTCTGGAGGAAGAGTGGAGAGGCACAGAATACACGTTGCTTGAAGCCTAGTGTGAAATGTCCACAATCTGATGATTTGGGGAGCCATGTCATCTGCTGGTGTTGGTCCATTGTATTTTCTGAAGTGTACAGTCAACACAGCCATCTACCAGGAAATTTTAGAGCCCTTCATGTTACCTTCTGCTGACAAGCTCTATGGAGATGCCGATTTAATTTTCCAGCAGGACTTGGCACCCTCTCACACTGCCAAATGAACCAAAAGCTGGTTCAGTGACCATGGTGTTACTGTGTTTGATTGGCCAGCAAACTCACCTGATCTGAACCCTATAGAGAATCTGTGGAGTATTTTCAAGAGGAAGCTGAAAGACACCAGACCCAACAACCTGAAGGTTGCTATCAAATCCATCTGGGCTTCCATTACATCTGAGCAGTGTCACACAATGATCGCTTCCATGCCACACCGCAGTGATGCAGTAGTTCATGCAAAAGGAGGCCCAACCAAGTATTGAGTGCATGAAAACGAACACACTTTTCAGATGCATGACATTTCTGTTTAAAATATCCTTTTTAAATTGATCTTGTGATATTCTAATTTTTTGACACAATGCATTTTGGTTTTTGTCATCTATAAGCCACAAATATCAATATTTCAAGGAATGAATTGTTGAAATGTTTTACTATGTGTAATGAATCTATATGATATATGGGTTTCACATTCTGAAATGACTGATGAAGAATATTAAACTCTTTCATAATATTTTAATTTCCTGAGATCTACCTGTAATCACTTCTTCACCTTCCTATTCTAGATATATCCAGAAAATGTCATGAGAATCCATCTATAACATTATAAGTTATGTTGTACACAGACAGACAGATAAATGCTGGTGATAACATAACCTCCTCGGCAGAGTTAAATACATGTAGATATGAACAGCAGAACACTGCAGCCGTTCCATCAAAACCAGTAAAGGAAGCATCATTACAGAAATAAACACACTTACCCGAATAAGTTGATTTAGAGAATCCAAACAGCTGAGAGTAAAGTTTGGAATCTGTAGTTTGAAGATGTTTCATCATTATCTTGCAAGCTTCATCACCTTTCTTCACCACAGAATCGATGAAGTCACATGCCTGATCTGCTGTTGTTCGGTTTTTCTTAAGTATTGCATGTCTCTCACTGGTGTTGAAAATTTCATCTCCTTCCATCAGTTCTGAGAGCTGTTCAATGATTTTCAATGAGGCCCTCCATACAAAGTAATTACGAATCTTCTGAACTTTTTTCACTGCAGGAAAAGGGGAATATGGGTTACTCATACTATTTTTGTCTTTTGTGTGTGTGTGTGTGTGTGTGTGTGGTGGGTGTGTACGTGTGTGTGTGGAGGGGCATGAAGGACATTTCCAATCTTAAACCAGTTTTTATTTCAAAATGTCTTTATTGTTTTAGATGAGGACACGATGTGAAGCATTAGTGATGAATAATCAGGGCTCAAAGTTTTGTTTTCGTTTTTATAAGATAATCATTATCCTCATCATTTACTTTTTTTCCCCCATCAATCTGCCCTAGGCTACACTCACCCCCAGTTGCTGTTATGCTGCAGCTAGAGTCTCTATAGACACATTGATTGTTATTGTTTACATTCGGTTAATACTGGTCATACGCACTAGCTTTTGGCAGAAGACTCAGCAGAGGGAGATTAGATCTGTTAATGTCTCTTAATGTGTTCAAAATCCAGAAGAGAAGGAAGCAAGTCCGTAATTCGAGAATCCAAAAACGTAAGACAAATCCAGGGGTCGTAAACCAGAATTCCAGTCAAAATAATTCAAAACTACATTACCAGACGGGGCAGGCAGAGACATCCAGGTCAGGTCAGGTCAGGTCAGGTCAGGGAAGATAGAGTTTCAGGCTTCATGTGTGCAAGGAAAAAAAAACAAGACGATCTGACACCACAGAGCTGTCTCAAGCTAATTAAATACTGCAGTGCACAGGTGGAACATATCAGTAATCATGTCAGAGAAGGGGTGCATTCAGGGACCACAGGAATATCGGACTCCAACTGGAGGAATGTGACATACCCCAAAAGCGCTGACTTTAGACCCAGTCTCACAATCTTCTAAAAGTCCAAAAATATGCAAATTGCATTTGTGTGATATTGCTTCTAGGTAAAAGCCTGTCACTTCTTTGTTTAGTCCAGCAACTTGTTCCAAATCAGTGATCTGTCGGAGTGTGTTAGCAGGCCCCATCCTAACGTTAGCATTAGTTTGAGGAAAAAAGGAATCCTGATTGGCTAGACTGATGCAAGTCCAGCCTCCCAGCCAGCAGCCTGCCTCAGACTTCTTTCAAAAGGATATTTCAGCATTGTCTCTTGGTGTTGTTTACCACTGTTGTTCCTGCTACTCTGGTTTGGTGAAACAGCTCCTGGCTTTTGTTCTCCTCATTGTAAAACAAAGGAAGCCACATTATCTGAGCACATGGCTGCTCATTTAGAACTCAGATGAAGGATTAAGCTTTCATCTTTCTGTAAATAAGCTGTGCCTTCAGAACGAAAGTTATATTTTTCCACAGGAATCATATCACCAACACGCCATCGACCCAGAGAGACCACTCAAGGCTCTGAACCCAAGGACAGGCTTTCTCACCGACTCCGACGTAAGGCCAGGATGGACCAAGCAGTCTACTAGTCGTAAACTGCAGTTTTGAACTAACCCTGTTCCTCAGCAGGGAATTATTGGTCTCTTGATGATGTTTGGCAAGTTATGGACTCTTTCCCCTAGGCCTTAGTCATGGTTCAATCTTATTAGGCATAATTAATAAACGTCACAGTTTATTTTATTTCAATTCATGATTAATTACACACACACTTCTTTTCACACAGAAACTCAGGTTGATCACCACACTTAAAAGCTGCATCTTTGTTTATGTTTGTCTGCGCCTGCTCTTGTTTGTCATATGTTGTTAATTTCCTTCTCATATTTAGCCCATGTATAACCTGTAGATTAGATAATAAATACCCCTTTTATTATCTGGTCGTTGTCTGTCTTGATTTGCTATGGTCATGACTCAGTTCAAATTAGAACTCATGACAATAACATTTGATTGATTTATTGAGACGGATAATTGTTATTGTATTCTTTATGTGATAGAGTTATTAACTCTATCACATCACAGGTTTCCTTCTAGCCTACAATATTATTAAGGTAAGATAATTTCAAAAGGCAAGCTGCATGGAGTGCTTCTTGGGTAGCAATGTTCTTCCGCTGGTGCTTTTCAGTTATGGTATTCCAGTAGATATTTCAAAACAAAAAAATATTGAGGCACTCTGGAGGATTTATAAGTTAAAACATGTCGAAACGTTTCACCCTCAAAGGGCCTTGGTCAGGGCAAAAAGTGTTTGGGAGTTTAGTTTCCTGTTAAAAGATGATGAAACCTGCTGTTCTTTGTGGATGGGTAAAAGGTCTCATGACCATCTGCCAATGACAAAAAAGTGCTGCATACATTCTTGGCATAACATTGTATAATGAATAAATGGAATGATTTACGTACCATGGTCATATATAAATACATAAACATGCACACATGTACCTATAAATATATCCACCGATTTACATTAACGCTTACATCATATAAAATCCTTGCATTATACAAAACACACCTTAAAATTCTGGGTAACTGGTAGCTTTCAACATATATACCTAGAATGATTCTCTTTGTAAGATTTTTTTGAATCTGTCTCTGCCTTTCATTGAGTGTTGAATATGATACCTGAGATCTTCAGGGAGTCCCAGTTACTATGATTTGACTCTTTGTATTGAACACCCTTTGGATATTGGAGATTGCCAGTTCTAATTGCATTGAAGAGGAATTTCATGAATAGCTTAATTACCTTGCTCTTAATTAATGTCTAGCTGAAAGGTCTGACCATAAGGCTTCTAAACTAATGTCATTCTGACCTTTAGTAAACCATCTGCTAAGACCTTGGTTGTTGTAGCCTAAGCAAGGCCAGTATCTTTCAATCAGGGAAATGTTTAGAAACAGATTGTGACCATGTGACCGAAGTCTTTAAACAAAGCTCCCCTATCTGACTAGGGGCAGAATAGCTCCAGACATCCGTGGGATCCACAGGTACTTGTGGAATATTCTCCCCGGGTTGTGACCTCGTACCATGTCTGTATGTCTTAATTTTTTGTCTTCTCATGTTTCAATGTTAACTGTATGTTGAACTTCTTTGGTCTGAGTAAAAAAAGCCACTGACAGGATGTTTTGGGGAACATCTGATTCTTAAGATTCATTTGTCTGTAAGGAAGAAACGTCACCTTGAGAAGGTTTCTGTTTCTGTATCAGGCCATGGGTTTAAGTTGTCAGAGGTCACAGGACCCTCTTTCTGGCCACAGCTGGGTTTGCGCATCATCCTTTTTTTGCCCCCTCCCTTGGAAAGTGGGGAGGCTGGTGTGGGTACAAAGGTTAATTTTCAGAGTAAAGAGTTTTGTGTGATGAAGTAAAATAAAGCGTGATCTTAGATCTTGGTTAAAAAGGGATTTCCTGAAATCATATTTTTAATCAGGTTTAATAATTTTTAATCCAGGTATAAGCTTAAAGATAAATTTTTGGGATTATTATCAGGTACCTGATTCTAACCATTTTATTTTCTTTTTGACCAATGTTTCTAACAATAACACATTATCCAAACAGGTGGTCATACAGGGAATTTTTCTTTGGTAGATATGATATTTCGGGTTTCTGGTTTTCTGTGGCATGTAGAAGAAACAAGCTAAAGGTTGAGGTCATATTCTTGAACTGGTCATCTTCCTAAAAAGTGTTCATTCCCGTTTCCAGCAATTTGGCCTTGAGAATGCCTGCATTTTGACAAACTTAGAGGATGTTTAAAATAACCTGCTTCTCAGAGCAGGGGTTGTCAAGGCCAGAGATCTATTGAAACAATAGATAGGCTTTAGAATCAATCAATTGGGAAGATAATTGAATGAGATGCGTTCTGTTATACCATTGAGGAATTAATAGCATTTTAAGTAAACAGAAAACATTGCATTAAGACAAAATTGCTTAGTTAAA
>JBAMHX010029875.1:0-13013 GCA_037177515.1 Pseudomugil tenellus
TGCTGTGGACACTGCCAACAAAACAAATGTTCAGGAGTTTTGACTGACAAGGCCTCTCAAAGAGGTTGGAGGTTCGGCGACTGGAAATCACATAGCAGAGCAAGGTGCCATCGGCTGCTTTCTCTGTCACGAATGCAACACTGTCGTCCTTGAGCAGAAAGCAACTGTCTCTTCAAATAACTGACACAGGTGATAGGGGCCTTGGTTTCAGTTTTTTGCTTTTTTGCGAATATTCTTTTTCTGCCATGCGCTTCGCCACTTGCACCAATGGGTTATGACGGGTCTTAACAAGCTTTTTGATTGTTTGAAGATGGCTCTCAAAGGGAAAAGCACATATATCATTTAATGAGCAATCAAAGTGTCCAACATCTTCATGTAGATGTTTTAGAAAATGCACATTGTAAGTAGTGAATGTGTCTCCATATACCCCAGCGCTGTTAACAACAAAATGGTTAAGGATGTCACCGGCATATGGCAGAAGTGGATTTCGTCTTTCACAATCTGCTGTGAGGAGGATTGACATTCCAACAGTAAGGCAGAGGAAATGGTGGTACAAATCTTGATCCACAATTCCATAGAGCACCACAGGTCCAGTGTACAGCAAAAATTGTCGGAACTCAGTTGCTTTCCATCTGTCCAAATCACAAAGGGATCTTGGCTTCCTGGCTAAATCACTAACTATTGAATTCCTTAATTCAACAATTCTATTGGAGAGTTCAGTTCTCTGCTTTGGAGGAAGCCTGCGCAGGTTGGTGGTCCGACACAAGTAATATAGGATGCGCCTCACTACTCCAAGGTAAACTAGGTCCATATAATCAAGTACAAATGAGCTGACACATGGGATACCTGCTGTGATCAGTGGCGTCTCCCCATTCTGATGATTTCCTTCATAGGCCATTTGGCTGAACTTTTCATCTGTCCGTCTTGGGAATGTATCCTTACTGTTGAAAACTACTTTCCCTGACCATTCACCTTCCTCTTCCTCTTGTAAAAGTGTCCGGCATATTCCACTTTCTAGGATATAATAAATGTACTCTCCATCACATTTTGCCTGGCAATGAACTACTTTAGGAGTGGAGAGAAGTGTGTGGGAGTCCTTGGGAAGACCTTCATGCCCATATTTTCTAAGGATTTGGAGGAGGGCATTGACTGATTTGTGTGTTTGATTATTGGTCACAGCCCAATCTGCCAAGTCCCTGCGTAGGTCTAATCCATTTCCATCTAGTTGTTCAGTGTTTGTTACAGTTGGCTCATCCATTCCTTCATTTTCTGAGTTAGGATATTTACTCTGTCTTTCTTGATCCATGTCAACCTCCACTGACTGGATTTCTTCCTCACCCAGAATGTTTTCAACATCTGAATCTGATCCACAAACTTGTCTTCTTTCTCATTCTCAACTAATTTGTTGACAATAGTATTGACCTTCCTCCATTTTTGTAGGTAATTTGAGGCCATCTTCAAAAAGCAATGCAGAGGTTTTCCCAGGTAGCATGCAATTCAAGGAAAATTCACCTTAAATGGTTTGTTGTCCTCCTCCAGATTCTGATCAGCCTCACCGTCTCACAGCATCACTCTCTATTTATAACATATAGTATATAGCATATAGTGAATAATTAACATTTAGATGTAATTAAATGTTTAGGCCAGTAGAAAAATACGCTTAGCTGATGAAATGTTTCATCAGTTATAGTCACTGAGATTATTTTTAACGTTAGTCATGACGACCTCACGTAATGTAAATGTTGTGCAGCTGTCAGTAGAGGTAGGTCATCTTGTAGGAGCTCACAAAGAGCAGTATTTTAACAGGTTAGCAGTAGCAGGGCTACACACAGATCCTTACCTACTGCCTTCTACATCATTTATTGATTTAACTAAACCTCCGTCTATGCCCAACTTCAGTCCGCATGATCTTTACCATTATTTTGGAAATGGAGTATCCCCTTACACATGTGCTGATTTAAAGGCCTACAAAATTCTAGACACTTACCAGTTCTTTGTCTCTGCCTGGGTTACTGCTACACGCTGCTACTCCTATGGTAGAGGAATACCTCATAACTGCAAAGGTAAGACATTGTATGCTGGTCCTCTGCAATCTAAATGTTATTTTTCATTTTTGTCGATATAGGTCTGGGCGATTTTTTTTTCTTTTGCAAATCGAGTGAATAGCCTGTTAGCAGCTGTAAGGAACAAGCTACAATCCCAGATTCCTGCGCTCAGTCACAAAAACAGAGCTAGGATTAAATCTACTAACTGTAAGATACCTAATAACCACTACAATGCCTCATGGCCAACAGCGTCGGCACTTTTTCCATTAACTCAAAGAAACTCAGCAAACCTGATTCGCTAAATTGCTAACTGTAGCTTACTGTCTGGGCGAACTAAGTTAAATCAGGGCAATTCGAGCCTTTCCAGGAGGTTTTAATCCAGCCGTGTGGCGGTTTTTCCAGGGACTTTTGCATGTTAATTACAACGTTATACATTCAATATTTATTACGTTTTGTTATTAAAATGTGTAAAGCTTGATGTAAACAACTGTGACTTGCTGTCGGTGTATTGACCAATCACATGCTTCGATTTCTTGTTCTTTGCTTTTTCAGACGGCAAAATTGTAAACGAACTCATAAGACAAAACGAAGAAAAGTAATACGCTATCATTTATGAATATTAAAATATATTAAACACTGAAAGTCAATTTAAAGAATGTAACCAAACATAATAAAATTACAGTCATTTAATTGTGGATTTTTCAATGATTTCAGGTGCATCATAGTCAGTCACTTTCTGAACCCCTGCTGAAACCCTGGGTGTCAGTAAAAAAGGATGGAACAGTAGTGTGTGACCACTGTACATGTAAAGCAGGCCTGGGAGAGGTGTGCTCTTACATAACAGCTCTGCTCTATGCACTAGACTCTGCCGTAAAACATTTACAATTCAGAAGTTGCACGGATGGGCCCAGACAGTGGGGACTTGCTCCGTTGAAAGCAGGCAAAGCACTGTATGAGGAGGGATATAACATTAGCTGATCCGCTAATCAATTGGAACCACTGAGGGGCACAGGTTTTTCAGAGCACATGCCACTCTGACTATTTTATCCAGAGTGGTGTAGTCTGCTGCATCAGTTGATATGACATGGCTATTGGGTACAGGTCCATGTAGTATTTTGTATTTGGATCGTGCTTGTCCAATTACCCTCTCTACATGTATGCGTACTGACGCAAGTTTTTGTGTGTCTTCTAGTTCAACAGCACCCAGCTGTTTTTTGCCCCTTGTAAAGGCAGGTATTTGCACAATAAAGCCCTACTTGTTCCTGAATTGTGAAGCCACGGTCAGCAAGTATTAGGTCCCCCGGTAAAAGATTATCCAAAAATCCACTTTTTGCTGTAATGTGAGCATCCGTTGTTATCCCACACCAGCCTTTTGAGATGAAGGAGATTACTCCTTGTGGAGTAATACCTATTAAGTACTTCATGGTGTTGTGAGACTTGTAATGAGAGTATGTCTGTGCCCCTGCCTTCAGATCTGTCGGTTTTTCCATAGCAATCTCAAAAAATCTATAACTGACATTCAATGCTTGAATGATTTCCAGAAATACATAGGCATTGATGTTTGAATGTCCTCTCTCTTAGGCCATAACACACACACTGGTACCAAGATGTCATTCAGAACATTAATCACATGTGTGAAAACTCTAGAAACCGTAGAGCTGTGAACACCAAACAGATATGATAAAAATGAAACAGGCAAGTTATATGTAGTCTCATTAATGTTAGAAGTAGCTGTTGAAATGAGTTTAAGTTCGTACCATCTTTTAAGGTTGGTGTAACAAGGGCAAGAACTGCCATAAACACCGGATAACTGTGTAGTCCTGTCAGACTATTTAACTTCACTTTATTTTCAAAACTCTTTTGATCTAACAGATCTAAGCTTAGCTTTTCTTTCAGAGCAAGATTTTCACTTCGAAGTAGCTGACACTCATGCTGAAGTGATTCTATGTCTTTGGAGGTTTGGTCTGTTTGGCACATTACTTCCAAATTAGATTTAGTATCTGTGACAACAGTCTCATTCTCATTGTCCTCTTCACCTGCAACTAAAACTGGTTCTACCATCGCAGATTGATCGAGGAGTGTTCTGGCAGCTTCAAATCCGGATGAGTGATGCCTTCTTTTTTTCTTCATTGTTTGTCAATCATCATATTTTTGTAGAGTAGACAGAGCTCTCTTTTTTGCAGGAGACTTTGTGTGCACAAAAACTGATGGCACATAATCAGATCACAGGGGATCATCCGACTTCTTTCCTGTTAAAGAAATAAGGAAATTGGTCAAAAACTGCAGTCTACAGCTAACAGATATCAGTGTTTCTTATAAGTTAAGATAGAGTCAGCCAATTTTTAGACGTTACCCACCCCAACCCTCCGCAAGCCCATTAAGGAATAACGGCTAGAAAATGAAAATAATTCATAAATTATGGTGGAATTACCTGCCAAAGTGCCCAGAGAAACAAATTACACTCAAGGGTTGTAATTAAAACCATTGGGAAAGGATTTCACCAAACTCAAGATCGATCGCCAAAAGATTGTGCTGCAGTTAGCAAGTTAGCATTACGTTTCCTTGTCTGATTCCTGAAATATTTGGCAAAATACCGATGCTACCGCGCTTCATAACAAAGTTACAACTTATAATTAGCAGTCACATCGTTACATTATTAAGTGTAAGTCTGACTGTGCTCTTACCTTTTAGAAAATGCGTGCTGCAAATCCGTGTGTTGGTGTTGGGCTGCCAGTCTTTACGGTGGATTGCTGCAATCCACCTCCGTCTAGTTTCCTCATCTACGGGTATGCGGTAAAAAGCGAAGCCAGGCTTATAGCCTTGCCTGTTTGTGCACCCCACCGCGCAACAAGACGTGACCATTTTAGCAAGAACGGATAAAAACGTGTACCGGTTTTCTTCAGTAAGTAATATGTACTTCCACCCCCCGTCATGGCGATGAGTACGTGTCTCTGTAAAGCGTTGCGTAATACGCAAAGGGTCAATAGTGATAACTGGGAAATTTACATATGGTTACACTTGTGCATATATATTTCCAAGTATCACTATTACACATACATTTTTAAATAAAGAAACTAAATTAAATTAAATAGACGCAAAGCTGTACATGTGGAGAAAAGATGTTCTTTGGTTTTAAAATCTTTTTTGACTAAATGTGCACATGTTATCCTCCATTAAATCACATTTTTGGAAATTCTGGATAATCATAAATGTCATTCAGAAATTTATAGTATGGGATTACATTTCTTTTGACGGGAAGAGGAAAACATTTTTATCAATAATAATATTAAAATGTAATTACATTTATGTCCAAGCTGTTCAACTCGGGAAAAGTGAATTAAATTGAGCCATGTTTTACCCATTTTACCCATGTTATACTATGCAAAATAAACTATAATCAACAAATAGGTGCTTTCGAATTTGGTATTTATGGAATTTGAAGTTGTCAGTGCATCATCTGCATGAATTGATTGGAGCTGCAGATTGTAGTCAGGGTTTAAAAAACATGGATGGTGGAAAATCTGAACTAGGGAACATATATGCGTTGTATGAGGAATTTCCTGGACCTGAATAATGAATGAATTTGTGTGGTCATTGCAGACACAACAGCTTAATTCACACACTCAGCATGTCTGCTTTGCCTGTGTTAGAGCTCATTCACCTGTTCAGAGTTTTGTTGAAATATGTCTTGATGCTGTTGTCCAGAGGATGCATGTGGATGTATGAGGCAACATGGCGACTAGAAAAAGAGGAGCTACATCTACCACTTTGAGTGAGATGTAAAACTCTTCGTCTGAAGGATTAGGAGAATTTGTCAGAGAATCAGTTTGTGTCTGGGTGTCCTGTGACGAAGTTCTTTGCACCTAACCCTTGGAAAAATAGATGGCGCAGGTTGAAGGAGGACCTGGATAAGGGTTGAATGTACCCCCTTCTGGATGAGTCACATGGGCTGACCAGCTGACCAGTCAACCTGAATGATATCTCTGTGGCCAACAAGCCAGTGTGCATGATCAATCAGGGAAAGGACCACACTGTTACATAAACACGGAAGCTTCTGCATTTACTGTAGTAATGACTGATATTTCAGCTATTTATGGTACTCATGCTTCATAGAGGGTAGTTGAATCACGACTCAATTTACCAGAAGCCATTTCGCTCACAGCCACCATTTTGGAAAAAAATCTCTTGTCAATTCAGGCTGATCTACAGCTACTGTAAATGGTTGGTTGCTAGAAAAGGAAAAACAGTTTTAGAATTTGCTGCGGTGTGGTAGTTAGTACAGGAGTCTCATAACAAATAGGTTGCTGGTACGAGCCCCAGGCAGAACTTGAACCAGGTAACTTCTGGTGTGAGCTGGGGAGAGGTTTGAAACAGTGATCTTCTGTGTGGAATTTGCATTATTTGCTGATACTCGGCTTCCCCTGGTTAAAGCTGCATAACCCACAAATTGACTGGCCCAGAAGACGGTGGCTCCCTGCAATGGTTCAAAACCAGAGGAGATCAAAGGCAGGGGCTATTTATTTCAAACAGTAATGTCATTTAGCCCTCTATAGTCGATACAGGGTCTGGGTGTCCCATCTTTCTTCTCTACGAAGAAAAAAAAACAGCCACTACGGGTGAAGTGGATGGGCGAATGTGACCGTTACCAAGAGCTTCTTTAATGTACTGCTCCATAGCTACCCTTTCAGAGCGGGTGAGGTTGTATAACTGACTTTTAGGCAGGGAAGCGCCAGGAAAGAGGTCAATGGAGCAGTCATACGGTTGATGAGGTGGCAGAGCTAAGGCCTTCTTCCTATCAAAAACATCAGCAAGCTCGCGATAACAAGATAGGACATTAGACAGATCAGGGGGTTTTTCAGAGTCAGGCTCGAGTGAATGATCTGGAGGAACAGCAGAGTGTAGGCAGTTAGCAAGGCAGAAAGAGCTCCAAGTGATAATTCTGTTACTGGCCCAGTCAATTTGTGGGTTATGCAGCTTTAACCAGGGGAAGCCGAGTATCAGAGGGGTCTGAGGGGAATAAATGATTTTGAAAGAAATGTTTTCGTGATGTTTGCCAGCCAAAACCAAAAGGATGGGAACTGTGGAACGAGTGATATTGGCCATAACTCTACCTTCCAAAGCAGTTGCCACTATCTGAACCTCTAGGGGAGTAAAGGGGAGGGACAATTACTGAACTAAGGCATGATCAATAAGATTGTCATCGGCCCCTGAGTCGACCAGAACAGAAAGTTCGAAAGATATCTTTGGAGAAAGAATGGTGCCAACCAGAAAAGGTCTGGGGTGTGAAGGATTGCAAGGAGTCCGGCTCACCAGTGTCCCCAAAGTCACCGGTGAGCCTGATCTTTGGCCACACAGGACAGGAAACGATCATGTCTACTCCCCACAGTACAAACACTTACCCAGCCTTAACCACCTTTGTCTTTCGTCTGGAGAAAGATGGGCCTGAGAGAGATCAAATAGACGTCCCTCAGCTGTTCCGGCATGGTCTGGGTGATCAAAAACTCGCTTTAACTCCAACTTCAAACAAACTATAAGTCTGAGAGAGAAGATTGTCATTAGAACCCACTGCATGTGCCCAGTCCAGGGCCCTGCCCCGCAACAATCCAACAGTGTAGATGATCTTGGACTTATCTGTGCTGAAGGTAAATGGCTTTTGAATGAAGACATGTTGGCATTGAAGCAGAAAACCACGGCAGCGACTCAAGTCCCTAGTATAGGGCTCAGGATCAGGAGCTAGACTTTGCAGGAGTTCCTCATATTGTCCAAGACGTTGACCCTGGGAGCAGATGGCCCCTAGCATGGCTGAGGAAATATCCGATGGCTCACTAGATGCATCTGCAGAGTCCATTCTTTGGCCAGTCCGTTCTGTCATGACTCTACGGAAGGAGGACCCAAAATGCTGTGATGCAAGTTCAATAGTTTATTCAATATCCAGAGTCTGAAATGTGCAGGAAGAGTCTCTAGATCAGGAAAGGTTCAGGCGGCCGAAGTCCTGGATTCGGGGTTGGTTTAAGAGGCAGGATCCTTTAATATAAAGCACAGATTATGATCCAAGCAAAAGATAGTGTAATCACGACTGGAAGTGGGCTCAATACCACAGGTGTGTTGGCAACGAACTGGTGAGGAGTGACTGCAGAAACCAATCTTTTAACAGGAGCTTGAGTAGATGGATGGCAGCTGGGCAGCAATCAACTGAATTCTGCCCAGCTTTAGACCGGAGAAAACATACCAGGAAGGGCAGCAGAGGACACCAACGAGTAAAAGATGAACCAATCATGACATTATGGAAAAACATCTATGCCTATTTCTGATCTAAATTTGGACCTAATAAGACGGGCTAAACTCTGACCATTGTACAACGTCTATTTTACTTTTTTTTTTGGAGTTTTTCCTTACCGCGAAGGAGGGTCTAAGGACAGGAATTGCGGGATCTGTTTAGTTTAGTGTAGTCACTAATTGTGTGTATTGTGAGTTATGTCTATTGTTCTCTTATTACCTGCATGTGAAGCTCTGAGACAACCTGTTGTGATACTGGGCTATATAAATAAAATTGAATTGAATTTAATTGAATTTCTGGTCTAAATATTGACCTAATAAGACGGGCTAAACTAAGACCTATTTTCAACGTTTATTTTTGGGCAAAATCAATGTTGTGACTGACTGACAATATTTAGCCCAAAAAACAACGTTGAAAAGTGGCCACGTCATCTGGCTCCTCTCCCTCTCGATGTGGAGGAGCAGTGGCTCTAATCTGAGTCCCCCGGATGACCTAGCTTCTTCTTTATGTGCTGAATGCCATTCTCCTCTATGAATGTTTTGAACTCTCTGGACACTAGCTGTGGGCCATTATCACTCACCAGTTGTTGTGGTAAACCAAAACGACTGAAGATGGATCTTAGTTCTTCATCTTCTGATGATGATGTGCTTTTCATGACTGAAACCTATGGCCATTTACTATGGGCATCAATGACAACTAGGAAGATGTGGTTTTCCACTGGACCAGCAAAGTCTAAGTGGATTTGTTGCCATGGTTCTTCAGGCCAGGACCATGGATGTAATGGTGCCAGCTGTGGAATATTTCCACATGATTTAACTTTCTTCTCAATACCTGCATCTAAATCTGGCCACCAAAAATAGCTGCGAGCTATGTCCTTCATTCACACGATTCCGCAATGTCAACTATGGAGCCCATTAAGAACTTTATCCCTGAGAGGGGGTGGGATTAGGGCTGAACGGTTTTAGGAAAAAAATCTAATTGCGATTTTTATGGCAGATATTGCGATTTTGATTCAATTCATGATTTTTTTCAAAGCAAAAAGCCGTTTTTAACCACGTAAATTTACTACAATATTCACAATGTACATAAGCATATGCAAATATGACAGAAAATGACATTACACCAAAGCATTAAAAGCTATTAGTCTAATACAAGGATAAAAGGTAAGAGGTCCTTTCATATGTGTAGTTAGATGTATAATTGACTAGTAATTTCAAACCTCCTCATGGAAATAAAATGTTTATTGTTGCAGTATATGTTGCATTATTATACAAACTTCAATAAACAATACAATGCTATATTGACCAAGTTTGTTTACCTGCAGTTAAAAAACTTGATGAACTTTGTTTTCAGATCTAATGACTGTAGAACTCATCATCACAACAGGGAGGAATTTATTTCTCACAATGAAGGAGGCTTATCAATAATATGTCTGTTTTCATTCATTTGCTAAATATTCCTACCAGCAGAGATGATGACTTGTTTAATTAATCCATTTCATCCCCAGACGGACTCATGATGTTGTGTTCATGTCCAGCTATAGTGAACTTGAATTATTAGGATTTGCTGTCAAACTTTGTTGCATGTAGCTGAGGTCGGAAAACGAAACTTAGACGCAGCTGTGCTGCATTTAATGACAGCTGGATGTAATATGCCTAACATCATGTTGTCGTTGTTACAAAGCCAATAATGAAAACACTCGTTTCAAAAAAAGTTTTATGATCCCCAGGGTTGTGAACTCAGGGAGAGAGAATGAAAGAACAGCTCCCAAACAATTTGCGACTTTTTCTTTTTTAAATTCCCCACCTCTGCTTCTGGTTCTGCTGAAGCCGTTTTAAACACGTAAACATTTGGTGAGCGTGCTGGCATGTATGTGCAAAATAATTGACACAACAGATCCTGGGTCAGTCAGGAGCACTGAAAAACCACAGCTTTGACGTGTTGCCTGAAATCGCAATTTCGATCAGAAAATGATAATTGCTCAGCCCTTGGTGGGATAATGACATGACAACCACAGAGCTAGCAACCTCTCATTTTCCACTCTCTTCCCTGAGAAATTATTTCCATCACCTCAGACATGATAGGATCAGTATGTGTGTTTCTTCACATCTACTGCAATTAATGGAGCCAAAGTAACTTCTTTGAAGTAAAGGATCCCACCTCGCTTGTGTCGAGTCCGAGAGTGGAAATGTTAAGAGTCCATCAGTATTTCCATGCTGTGCTTGATGTCATACTGATGAGCTGAAAGAAGTAAAGCCCAATGCTGCATACGACTAGCTGCAAATTAGGAGATCCCTTTATAAGGACCAAAAATGGAGGTGAAAGGTTGGTGATCCGTCAGGAGTGTAAATTTCCTTCCAAATAGATATTGGTGGAACTTCTTCACCCAAAACACTATGGATAAAGCTTGTTCAATCTGAGCATAATTACTTTCTGCTTTCCTAAGCATTGTTGATGTAAAACCAATTGGTCTCTCCTCTCCAGAAGACATAACGTGTGACACAACTGCCCCAACCCCATAAGGTGCCAGTCTTGGTCAAAATGTGTCAAGGCATTGGATGTGGAGAGCACCGTTTTCACTTCTTTGAATGTTGATTCACATTTTTCAGTCCATATCCATGGCTGAGACTTGCCCAAGAACACATTAAGGGGTTTTAACTTGTTAGCAATGTTGGGCACAAACCTAGCATAATAAGTCACTAAACCCAGGAACTATCTCAGCTGATTCACATTCTTTGGAGATGGAGCCTCCATTACAGCCTTTACCTATGATGGTGCCTTTTGCAGTCCATTGCAGTTTATCACATCTCCCAAATATTCCACTGAAGGTTTAAAAAATTCACATTTGTCTTTCCGGACTTTTAGTCCATACTCCTCCAGTCACTGTAATGTTGCATCCAGATTCCTTAGGTGAGATTATCCATCTGGTCTTGTGATGAGCAAAGTCATCCAAGTAACACTGGACCCCTGATAAGACACTTAAGATCGGGTCCATCGCTCTTTGGAAGAGTGCGGGGGCAGATGTAATCCCAAAAGCAAACTGTCGATCTCTGTACAATCCTTTGTGAGTCACAATAGTCAACAGATGCTGTGCATTTGGATGAACATGCATTTGAAGGTATGCCTGGCATATATTTTTGTCCTCCCAATAATCCTGCAAATAGGTCATTGTTAAGTGGTATTGTGTATTGTTCTGTGACCAAAACAGGGTTTACCGTCTCGTCGTCTTCCACTTATCCGGGATCGGGTTGCGGGGGCAGCATCCTAAGGAGGGAAGCCCAGACTTGGGCGCTGTCGTCGGAGCCTGCGGAGCAGGACGAGACCTGGGCGCAGGCATCGGACGCTGCGGAGCAGGATGGGACCTGGGCGCTGGAGCCTACGGAGCAGGACGAGACCTGGGTGCTGGCGTCAAACGCTGCGGAGCAGGACGGGACCTGGGCGCTGGCGTCAAACGCTGCGGAGCAGGACAGGACCTGGGCGCTGGAGCCTGCAGAGCAGGATGGGTGCAGGCATCGGACGCTGCGGAGCAGGAAGGGACCTGGGCGCTGCAGTCGGAGCCTGCGGAGCAGGATGGGACCTGGGCGCTGGAGCCTGCGGAGCAGGACGAGACCTGGGTGCTGGCGTCAGACACTGCAGAGTAGGACGGGACCTGGGCGCTTTAGTCGGGCCTGGTTGCTGGTGTGACACTGACGTGGAGAGCTGCTGCTACAACACTGGCGCGGATCTCCCGGGCAACGTGGAACGTGGCGCCTCGGGAGATAGAGTGGGAGCCCCCCCAAAAAAATTGTATTGAAAATTTGGGGAGGTGCAGGGCTGGACTGGCGGAGAAGAGCAGTGCTGGACTGACGGAGACACAGGAGGAGCATAGCAGAGCTGGGTGGTGATGCAGACATGTTTCCTAGCCTCATTCCACAGCTCTGTCATGCCTTCTTCCCGCTGCTGTCAGCTTTAGAAAGTGCGGGTAGTCACCAGCCATACAGTCAAGTCTTGGTAGTTATGTGTATATGTTGAAACAATGTATAAGGGTCATTCATCTCTGGTGTGAAAGACTGTGGAGTTGGAGACAAGGTAGACTGACGGGCTGGAGACACGGAAGCCAGATGGGCAGGAGGCACATTGGGAAGCAGAATTCTCTGGAGGGCGAGTCTGGATCCACAGAAAGGTCTCCTTGATCATGTGGTCGGTTTAGGTCGGACATTCTGTAGCAATGGAGAGCCGGAGCCAACAAGGAGTTAACAGGATTTATTAGGAATGATGAACTAAACCTGTACGGAAGGTGGAGGAGTCCAGGAGGATTGTAGGGACGAGGAACAGGTAGGCAGGCTGTGGGATATCCAGGATAACAGGGAAAGCATGAACAAGCATTGGTGTTTACATACATTCATTCAATGTCAGACGAAGGAAAGACTGGTGAGCTGAGGGATTTATGGCTGTCAGGGAATCGGGAACAGTTGCAGGTGATCTGACATAATGAGCCTGGTGGCAGGTGATGGTGATGGGGCTGACGGAGTCTGGAGCAGGGCATGACACTCTGTTCGTTTGTTTTCTATACCACTTAAAAAAATTCAGTGCTACATAGAGTTGGAGCCCATCCCTGCAAGAGCAGGTGAGAGACAGGTACAACCTGGACATGTTGCCATTTCATCACAGGGAGATAATCATTCAAATAACCTTAATCGGATTTGATGATT
>JBAMHX010029876.1:0-13010 GCA_037177515.1 Pseudomugil tenellus
TTCTATAGAAACTACCTAACATCCAATCATGGGCTGATATCAGCTGCACATCAGCATTCATTATGATCAGAAATCCATTGCTTTATCTGAAATCATTTAAATCTTAAATGTTGCTAACCTCAATAATAAAAACTATTAGTTCTTAGGAACTACCAGGAAAACCATAACATCAACACCAAAATGATCTCCTGTCATTTAACAGAGGGTTAACATAAAACAGAGGAGCATTTTCCAACTGCAGATGAACTCCCCAATGACCCAACCTGCTGCCGGTGCATCTGAGTCGTAGTGATTTATAAAAAAAAATATTTAATATTGAAAAATGGATGCTTTGTAATTAAAACTTAATTATTTCATTAGAGAAAAAAGTATGACAGGCATGAACAAAGGCTTGGTTAGACAAGAACTACTTTGTGTTGTTTGGTAGCTTCATGTGTTAAAAGAGCTAACGCCTAGTTCCCAAAGGGTCCAGGTTGAGGCCAGTATTATTCATGATCTACATGTTTCCACCACTCAGATTCCACCACTTCTCTACATTACTGTCTCACAGAGACAAAACTAAACTAAAAATTACAGAAAATATTACTCTTAACTTTATACTAAGTATAAAAACACGCTATTTGACCTAAACACACCCACACCCACACACACATATATATATATATGTATATGTAGGGTCCTCCTGGCCTGCCTCTGACCTTTGTGACGGTGCGGTTGCATTGGCATTATCACTCTTCTTCAAACACTTTTCACTCTGTATATTCTGCATGACGACACAGTCACTGAGTTGTCCTGTAGGTCCGTTTAGTAAAAGTCACTGTCAGTTCATTTTTTAATGTTTCTGGTTTTAATTAAAATACAGGGTTTCTTTTTTTGCTTGTTTATCTTTAGCACTCCTGAGAAATGCCGGCTTTTTCTTCCATGACCATGAGATGTCCTGTGTTGTGTTTCAGTACAAGTGTAGCAAGTGCTCTAGAACAGGGCTAGTCGACTGCGGTTTCTGTCAAAACGTGCTACCGCAGGCTTAATTTAAACGCTAATTGTTGTAATATACTTATAGTGAATGAATAGTGCATTACGCGGAGTGATACAAGTATGCTATGTAGATAACGAAGGCAGGCAACTAAACAGTACACGTTCTCCCAAGTCTGGTGTCTTTCTTTCACCACACAATAATACTTCACTAATCTGTTAATATTAGCTACTCTGTCAATCCGTGCTACCTTGTCAGAAGTGAATATTTCACAGGTTGTTCTATGCAGTAAACATTTTGTGCGATCAACTAGTTATTTAGTTTTAAAGATCTAATCCACATATTTATGGATTGTGATTTCTGGACAGATTGTTGCTACTGTAGACCAAGCTACACGGTTTAATCATAACAGTCCCGTTAAAGTCAAACTACAAACTATTTATTCAAGTACGATGATTCGACAGTGAAAATTACTCCATCATACTGCCCTACCAAATATATTTATGCATGTAGGATGTAAATTTTTTTCTTAAACTTCAATTGTGCCCCAGCAGTATCAATCTTCTCAATGCACCTGGAAAGAAAGTACATATATATATATATATAGAGAGAGAGAGAGAGAACAATTAATAAAAAAAAAAGCTTACAGCAAAACACACCCTAAAACCTACCAATTACGTATAATGATCAAATCTATAAACTATCTTTAACATTATAATGAAGCTGTGTTCACCATCAGTTTAGACCTGGAACACATCAATAAGGGCTCCCTGACACTTGCACGATTCTGTGGCACGCAAACTAGTCATAAACTGGCGTGAATAGTGCGTAAACCCATTGTGACTGCGTGCCATGTCGGGACGAGATTTTTGAAATGTTCAAAGTTTTGGTCACAACAAAATGTCGCCACCAGGTCGTGAACTATGCCCCAACTGTACGTGAACACGTCATGAAGTCGTCTGAACGATGCGCGCCAGATATAGGCATCTTCTCTGCAATGACTGCGTTGTTATGCGAGTGGCGTGTGTCTTTAAGAGTGACTGGTCATCCCTGGAGCAGCAGAGTGCTCCTGACTATGGTCGCAAGCATGAGCAGGAAAACAAGAAGAGCTAACAGTGTCTCTGGCTTTCAGCATGTTCTCTATTCCACTGACCTGGGGTTGGGGAGGCCCCCTTTTTATATGGGATGCCCAAGTCGGAACAACGCCGTCCAAACTGGAGTTGCCCCTGATCTAGAACCTGTGGTTGGATTTTACTGTATGTTTAGATTTTATTCTGTGTATTGTATTTCTGTGTCCGCTTTGCTTTCTGTCTACTTTTCATTTCTGCTCTTTCTATTGTCTTTGTATCCTCTCAAGTCAGCTCCAGCAGTACTAAATAAATTCCATAAAACATTTATTTAAAATAAACTAATAAAATAGAAATTGAGATTATCAAGGGGATCTTCATATCTATAAAGCTACTCTTTACAAAGGACAACACAGCAGCACAGCCACCATTCTGCTTAACTGGACAATCTAAGGTATTGTTTTATGGACAAAATGGTTTATGTTAACACGGTAGGGTAAACAGAGATGTTGATGGGAAATAAGGTAATTCATTACATAAACACAGGCAATATGATGACAGTTAAAACAAATGGGCATAGGCCCCAGTAGAGCAACATGTCTAGCAACGCCCCTGTCCTGTAATTAGTATATGTAATTATTTCCATTTCTTTGTTTTAACAACCAAAATTTCTGATTAGAGTTTGATGAGGAACAGGTGGATATATAAAGGACATATGAAAACAGACTAATTTAGTTATTATATCTAATGAATAAACATTTTTGGTTAACATCTACAAACATAATTTTATTTTAAAGTTCAACATCCAGAATGTATTTGTTTTTGATGGATCAGTAAGAAAACTGGGGCCTCCTGATTTGCTCCGAATTGAAGCGATTGCTTGAAATCAGCTTTGACATCATCTCATATTCATCCTTAACATGATTAAATCATCTTATGGTAGAATTTGAACAACTGGTTATGACATAGTAATTCTGATCCAAACAAAGGCCTAGAAGGCAGGATAAAATATTATTTATATAAACTTAGTTTACTTTAAGGAGCATCTCCTCATTGTGCAAACACACAAGCGGGAGACATGAAAGTTGTTGGTTTAACCACATGTAAGCATGTTCCTGCAGACATGACACCAGTTCTGGTCCAGTTTGAAGTGGTTTAAAACAGCATCTGTATCTAGAAGTGACATTTAGCACTTTGAAACCTGAACCATCTGTTGTACTAGTTACTCTGATGGTTGATACCCCCCACCCGCCCCATCACTTGTAAAACATCTAATATACGTCAGACAACTTCATAAAAACATGTCCATAAGCTACGATGGATTTCCTGAAACAACATTTTCCAGCTGTTTCTGACACAAGCTGCTTGTTTAGAGATGTTAGCAGTCTGTGTGGGGTTTGTTTTATCAGTTTCCACAAGGCTGTAACGCTCTGACCTCTCTTTTTAAATGTGTTTTATCACATTTACAGGCTAGGGGGGCATCTGATGGTTAAACACATCAAAGCAGCTGCCAGACAACCACCAGAACAAGCTGTTTGGAAGTTTGTTTATTAGATTTTGTTTGGAAGAAAAAAGACTGTGAGCTGATTATCGACAGACTGAAACACTTTCCACTTCTCTGATTCTGGATAAACTTTCCACATTCTGAACACAAATGGTTTCTTAGAAGACATGAAACACAATAAATGAAAAAGAGATGGTGTAGATCTCCCCAGTGCCTAATTGCAATACAGGATACCTGAAGGAACAAAAAATGATGAAAAGTAAATTTATTACATATTTAGATGTTTCATTAGATTATAAATAATTGTGTGGACATTAGTGAGTCAGATACAGATGTTAGTTCATAAAAATAATTATAATGACAACTGTTGACCTCTAACAACTCCTGGTTGGGGAATGGAGAAGCATCCAATCCAGACTGGTGACCAGCGTGACGAGGAACCAACCGGTGTGGCTGTGTATGAATCTTCATAACATCTTCATGAACTAATAATGTTCCTGACAGTGGAAAATAAGAGTAAAAATGACTAAAATGTATTTTCCCTTCTTACCGGGGACAGTTCAATCATCTAAATCACTAAGAAATTTAGAATTTAGGATATTACAGTGGATTTGGGACAGAATAGAATAAAATATATATATTTTTTCTATTCTATTCTATTCTAAAGTTATTTGCAGCGACTTACATCTGAGAATCAGAACAACACAAGTAAGAAATCAAGCAATAGGGGACGTCATAGATCAGTGCAGTCGGACTGCTGGAAGTATAAAAGTCTAATCGGAGTCAGGTGTTGCCTGCAGTGCTAGAGTCAGAGATTATTTTTTGTTACCTTTTCATTCCCAATGCTTTACTATCATTACGTGTTAGAAACAACACACAGATCTCCAATGACCAAACTTTTTCCTCATCTGCATATTGTTCTGTCAACTCTCTGCTTTTAGGAGAAATAATATTGACACTGAAACAAACACACAACAGAAACTATTTACATGTTTATACCTTTCCTCTTTTACACTTATTTATGCTACGATTCACCTTTTATCCTCATTAAAACAACTCCTACTCGCCTGGATCAGAAACATATTTTTGGCTTTATTTATGATCTAGCTTTATTTAGACAAATAAAACTTTCTGCCCACTTGTTGATCTTCAGCAGAAAGTGTCTTCATCATAATTTCCAGGTCTAAATAGAGGTCTCTTGGCAACATATTAGACATACTGATTTTTTTTTTTTTTTACAATGAAAATGTGATAAATATATATGTGTTATCATAGATCATATAGTCTCTGCATAAACACCACATTTAGTGGTTGGATTGTAGTCCTCCTGGATTGGATATAAATGTCTGGAAAACTTGTGTAAATAACCCCACCACAATGTACCTCACAGAAGAGATCTAGAAGAGTTTTAAGGACTACACAGGTGAAACAATCCACCAAATACTAATTTTACATACAAGTGTTTCACAGCAGCTGGAAAAATCAAGTAAAACAACAATCAAAGGTCAATAAAAGTCTGATTTAAGTAGAGATTAAATGAAGTTTGTGACTCTGCTGACCTGATTTCCATCTACAGACCTCTAGTCTGACAACTCATGTGAAAAGATGCCAAGTCTGATGTGATGTTCAGATCTGTCTCAGGGAAAATTATTCAGACTGTTAATATATTTTTCACACATTAACTTTCATTTATTTGTCCTGCAGCTCTTTAAAAGTTGGAAATGATGCTGAGTTTGGATGTATTGAATGTAAATAGACTTTAAAATCCTTAAATCTCTCGAGTTTCTCCGTTTTTCTGGGGGATTTTCAGGATCAGATTAGCTGACAGCACTGTGTCTTTTTGTTAATGCCCACAGGGGGTCAGGATTGACCACCACATAGAAAACCTCCATTTCCTACCACCCAGAGACTGTTAAAGAAGCAGATTTCTGTTTTCGTACAAACTACTATCAAGCTGCCAAAATGAGTCATTATGATCATATTACCTGGTAAAATATTTGATGACTAATTTAATAATAATTTCTTTTTCCTCTGAAAACTGCGGCTGTATCTTCCCCTGCCTTGTCTGCCTTTCTGTCCTTGATGCACATGTTTAGTAGCAGCAGTCGAGGTGCAATGATGTCAGCAGAGAAGTTACATCCAAAAAAAGGGAGCTAAAGTGTATCTTTTGAGGGTGATTTACTTTTGGTTTCAGATGCTAACTTCATTTGATTTTGTACCACTATTCAATATTTAAATCGATAACTGTTTGAAGCCACAGACAAATAAAGCGAAGTAAAACCTAGACAAGTATTAGTGTTAATTGATTAATTAATGTTAATTCCAGTGCCCTGATTTCCTTATTTTACTACAAGCTACAAAGTTCATTGACCCAGTTTACATGGGACTTTTAATTCCGAATAAAAGTTAATTCCGCTTTACACAGACCATGTAACCATGTACTTCTGCATGGAATTGTTAATTCAGAACTAAAGTTAATTCCGAATAAACTGGTTGGTTTATTCTCATTTTAAAGCGGAATTAAATACTACCTGTCTCACGTAAACCCTTAATTCTTCTCGTGGTTAATTCCAGTCGCATGCTTACCGTCTCCCGCTGCACTGACGCACATGCGCAGTTTTCTGCCTCCGTCTCGCTGTTATGCAATAAAATGCAATAAAGTTTTTGTTTTAAAAAAAAGTTCGCCTCCCGTCTTCCATATATTCGGTTCGTCTATTTGTCTTCTCCTCCTCAGTTGCTAAATATAGTTAAGTTGTATACTTGTGACAAGCTAGTACTTCAAAAATTGAATAAGAATTGAAGCTAAAACAGTTTATATTGGATCGTTTTCCATTTAGCCGCTAAGGCTACAAACAGGAAGAGAGTTGCTGCGGGATTACGTCACTTCCGTCACACGTCGGCATTAATAGATAAGAATTAACGTGATGCCATGTTAACCTTTTATCCGGAATTAAAATTTCCACGTAAACTCAAAGCTTCATGACTTTAATTCGGAATTAGTTATTTCAGAATGAGTAATTCTGAATTAAAAGCATGATGTAACCGTACCCATTCAGAGTTTAGAAGTTATCACCTTACTTTAGTTTCAGGTATAACACAGTAACTGGAAGCTACTGATGGTTTTGTGAAAGCAGCTGCATCGTGAATCTATAACCTGCAATTTACATACAATCTGATTTGTTGACTGTTTTTCAAAATAACCGATGACTTAATGATGATCAAAACAGTTGATTGTGGCATCTCTACTTTTTCTGTTTAGAGATGAAGCAACCTTATTCTAGACCTGTTCATCAGATGGTAAAAGGCTGGTTCCTGCTTAAATGTTTAACTCAGAGTCCAAAAAAAAAAAAAAAAAAAGATTTCTGGATTAATCTGTTGGTTTTAACCACTGGAAGTAAAGTTTTGACCGGGCCAAGGCCACCTGATTAGAAAGTAGTATAGAGAAGAGTATTGTCCGTATTATTTTGATCAGATGTGGTTTGTTTCCATGATCTTAGCTGTCCAGGTGTTCTCACCTGCTAAACGATGGGATATACTTCAGCTTCCCAGCAACCCTGAATTGGATGAAGCGGTGTAGAAATTGAATGAATGAATGAATGAATGAATGAATGAAGTTCAGATTTGAAGGTATAGTATTTGATCAGCAGCTGGTCTAATGAGCTAAGCTTCCAAAATATTAAATGAATTTGCCCTTTAAGGCAAATCTCAGGTAGTTTATTTATGTGTTGACACTTTAGAGAAGCTCTTTCTGACACTAGCTCTGTTGTCGACTGGAAACTGACCAGTTAGGGAAGACACATCAGCCACAATCGACTCCAGGAGTCCAGCAAGGCTGATACAGCCACACGTTGAGAGTGTACTGGTCACCACTGTGTGGGCATTGGACCACATGTTTATACACTGTGGATCGGTCATTCTGCTGAAATATTTGCCTGCTTTAAATAAAGTTTGGGTTTTTTTTGGCCCTTTTTTAAATAAAATATCTATTTCTACTTTATTTTAATTCTTTTTTAAAAATTTCTTTTAAAATTGTTAGATGTTTCCTGCACGCTGCTGTAACACATTGAATGTTTTTATGTAACAAAATTTAAATGTAGGTTTAAAAAATAGCAGAAAAAATAAAGAATCTGTTTTTTGTTTGTTTTTTATGTATTTATTTTTTGTTTTGTATAGGTGGACATTTTTGTCTGTGAAGACTTACGAGTGTAGTAAAATAAACTGCAGCCAAAGGGTTGACAATGATTTAGGGTTAACAAGTACTACAGAAATAAAGACAAAAAACCTGTATATATTGAAATGTTTGTTCTTTTCTGGGTGAGAGGATTTGTGTTGGGGGCCTCCAACACGTTTAGACTTGGGCTCCCAGATATCTTGCAGCAGCTCTGGTTCTAGTGAGGACAGTGTTACCTTTTATACGCGCTGGTCTTGGATCGGCTGTCCCTTCAAAAAAGGGAAGTAAATTTTGGAAAAATCTACTTCTTGTTGGAAGAAATTCAGTTTGTAAAGTTGATCTAAAAAATGTCTGAAAGACCATCAATATGATTTTTTGAAATGTTATGATTTGTTATATGTTTATTTCTATTTAATTATTTAAGTCTTCATATATGTAAATGATAATTTATTACAATAATCCATATATAATCATATTTGTTGTACATCTTTCTGATGTTCCTGCTATTTTACAGTTAAATAAACAAATAAAATGCAGAAATAAAAATGTCATTTTTGTATAAATGCCTTGAAAAACACTTTTCACTCAACACAGTCACCTCTGCATCCAAAACCAGAACCAGACCCCAATAATGCAGAGAGGATAACAAACTTCTGTCTTCTACAGAAAATGTTTAGAGCCAATAATGAGCCAATAATGAAAGGGTTATCATAGAGAAATGAAAAATAGCCCCTGTGATAGACTGGCGAACTATCCAGGGTGTATCGAGTCTCTCACCAATGAATGCTGGGATAGACTCCAACTGCACACGACCCTGAATTAGAATAAGCAGTACAGATAATGGATGAATAAGTAAATAAATCATGAATACAGAAAAATACATTCAAGCGAATTAATGAAAAGAATAAAAGAAATAATGTAGGCTAATTATGTGAAAATAAATAAATAAAGAAGCAATATGTTTCATTCACCTTATTTATCAATTTTTCCTGATTTATTCTGTTTTTGTGGCACACTAATCACTAGAAACCCCAGATATTTGCATAAGATTCTAAATTTTATTTTTCATTAAAATAAGAGAAGAATAAAAATAATTTATTTGGACATTTGTCTGTTTACATAAAAATTGAAATTCTGTTTTGAAAATATCCTGACTTTTATAAAGGCAGGGTTCATAGAATAAATTATTTTGTGTTACACCCCCTTTAGTATCTACGGCTGAATGATGCTAGAATAAAAAGATGTTTTGTTCCTCAGCGTGAGATTGGATTTAACTACACATATCTTATTTGTCATTGTTTCTGACATTAAAACTGAAATAAAATCAGTTAAAGCTCCTTACAGCAACATTATCGGGTTCATTTTTGATATAAGTAAAATGTTTAACCTTACTGTTGGGAACACCGTGTTTCCTTTGTGTTGTCTGAATTCTTATTAGCATCCAACATGACTGGATCTGTTTAATTATCTAAAAAAAATCAATAAGAATAATGGTTCGACTTAATTTATTTTAAATGTTTTAATCATTGTAAATCTCTGCAGTAGCCTTTTAAATAGTCTCACTAAAATCACAGAACAAGTCAAGAATCAAACAGCAAGAAAAAAGCAAATGAAAAAAGTTTTTAAAAAATATATTATTTAATCACACCTATTAAATAATTATTATTATTTTAGAAAGAAAAGGTCTGTATGTTCGAAGAAATCACAGATGTTTGATTATATCATTTTATTTATATATTAAATATATTATTAGGTATATTAAGCAAGTAATTAGCAATTAAATAAAACATTGAAAATTCTGCTTTAAGTATGTGATGTTTTTTAAAAAACAATTTAATTGAAATAAATTAAATTTAATTAAACAGGCGTGCATCTTCAACTCATTTTTAATGATCCAGTTCAAGATTAAATGAGTTTGAAATAAATCCGACTTGCAGGACCTCCTACAGACCAACCATGGAGGTTTGGTTTCTGCGTAAACTCCTCCTGGAATTAGACGGAGCCATTGTTTGCTTTGAATCCACCCACAGTCACAGAGGTGTTTTCTTTTTTTTACCATAGTCTGGAAAGTCCGTGAAAGCAGCTCCTTCCACAGACCAGACGGCTTCAGAGCTTCTGTTCAAACCCGGACTCAGTCAGACCCGGACTCAGTCAGACCCGGACTCAGTTAGAACTGATTAGACCCGGACCTATCAGATCTGTTCAGACCCGGACTCAGTCAGACCCGGACTCAGTTAGATCCGGACTCAGTTAGATCCGGACTCAGACAGACCCGGACTCAGTCAGACCCGGACTCAGTCGGACCCGGACTCAGTTAGAACTGATTAGACCCGGACCTATCAGATCTGGTGAGACCTGGACTTGGTCAGACCCGGTCTCAGGATGCCTGCTCGTTTTTAGGACCGCTGACTCCGTTAGACCCGGATCTGGATTTACCCCACCTCTCAGAAACATCGGGGTTTCTGAACGTGTCGCGTGCGGAGAGTCGCGTGCCGGCTCGCCATCACCGCCCTCCTTCTTTCTCTGCTCCCGTAAAGATGCTGAAAGATATTAAAATTGAGGATCGTCTGGAGACCGAGAGCAGCTCGCTGATGAAGATGATGAGGATGGGTGAGTTTGAAAGGAACCCCCTGGTTCTGGAGAATTTGATCAAAATTTAACCTGTTGCCTTTCTTTTCTTTTCTTTTCTTTTCTTTTCTTTTCTTTTCTTTTCTTTTCTTTTCTTTTCTTTTCTTTTCCTTTCTTTTCTTTTGAAACTGAAATAACACAAAAAACACCCCTAATTTTATATGAGTCAGAATGAAGACACAAAAACAACTTTACACCCTGACATTTCTTTAAAACCCGGATTTATTTTAATATTGATCTTTAACTCGTCTTTATTTACTTATTTTGAGAAATGAAAATCTGATCTCCGTCACGTGACGTTTCCACAGATCTTCATTTGTTTTTTCATCATCTTGTTTTTATGAGAAAGAAAGTAAAAGATTAACGTAAAAATAAGCTGATGAAAGGATTAATGAATAAACTGATTAAATGAAGTTAGAAAAGATGAAGAGGAGCTCAGCTCAGTTTATTCAGAGCAGCCGGAATGAAGGAGAATTCTCTGCATTTATACAGAAAATATTTCTGTGTCTGTTTGATGAGTTCGTATTTTTCTTAAATTGTCAGTATTTTTTATTTGGGACGCGGCTAAAAATGAAGCAGTGTGTAAACCTTTTCTCCTCTGAAGCCTTTAGGTCTAAATGTTTTTGTGCGCGCGGTCCTCGACATGAAAATAACTTAAAAACAGAAAGAAAATGTCTGACATGGGTTGTGGTTCCAGGTTGAACCAGGAATGTGTAAGAAAGCTTGTTACGCACAAGGAGTTTGACTAAACGGTGCGTTTCTTTGTGTAATAACTTATAATGATGATGCCCCTGTAATTAAATTTCATTTAATTTAACTTTCTGTTTATTTCTTTAAGGTATTATTAATATTTTTCTCTCTGGTTGTCTCCTAGACTCCTGTCATAAGGCTGTGTGCGCGGGATGCACGCGGACCATCTCAGACCGCTTCCTGATGCGGGTCAACGACGCGTCTTGGCACGAGCAGTGTCTACAGTGTGCCGCGTGCCAGCAGCCACTCACCGCCACCTGCTACACGAAGGACACCAAACTGTTCTGTAGGAGCGACTACCAACGGTAAGAGCAGGTCTGAGGGGCCTCCGAGGGCCCCCGGGACCCATAAAAGATCAGCTAGTTGAAGAAATGTGGACAGAAAAAGAATTTAAAACGAAAAACAAACGTCTGCCATTTTAGCGAATAAAATAATCATTAAAAACTGATCAAAACATAAGCTATTTGATTTATTAAAGATCAAATAACGTAATTAAAAGTATTTTGTCCAAATGAGTTTTTTTTTTTTGTTTTTTTTTTTTTTACATTCATCAATTTTCTTTACCGCTTTGTCCAGTTCAGGGTTTGGGTAGCTGGAACCAATCACAGCAGTTATTGGCTGAGAGTCTGGGTACAACCTGCACAGTTTGCCATCACAGAGCACGAGTACAAAAAATAACTTAAATAAAACATCCATGTCATGTTACTCATGTAATCCTGATACTTTGATGTGTTTCAATCCAGAAGAAATTCAATTCCTTTTTCTTTATTTTAGAGAATTTTTATGACAAGATTTGACGCTACAGCAGAAATGTTTTATATGCATCGATGAAGATAAAATGTTTTATTTGCAAATGATCCTCTTCAGTGGACATTTGTGACCTAAACACTGTTGCTCACTGAATAAACATAATTTAATTGAGCTAGTTTATGGAATATTTGTATCATGCTAACATGATGGCTTAAAATAAACTAAAAAAATCAAATTAAGACTGAAAATTAAAAGGAAGCAATTTAAATATGTGCAGAAGTCAAATATTTTATAAGAAAAAAATGTGTCTTTTTAGATAAATAAATCTTTAGATGTGTGTTTGAAGCTGTGAAGCATCAGTCAGAAAACATGAACAGCTTGCAAAAGATTTAATATTTACAGGAATTTTCCATTAAATGTCCAAATAAACCTGTTATAAAGAAAACTGATGTGTGGTTGTTCACTAGATCTCTCAGACAGTCTGGTACCAGAACCATATTGGACATTCAGCTGGTCCTAGTTATTGTCCTTTTCCTGGTCCTATTGTCCTGGTCCTGGTTCTTGTCCTTGTCCCAATACTGGTCCCCGTCCCAGTTCTTGTCCTGTGATTTATTCGGGACATTGGCAGACATATCTGTCTGTCTAACCGTCACATTGTTTCTCTGCTGGGTTTCTCTCTGCTTCCCGCCAGAATCTATTAATGGAGCTTTATCCCGATGATCTGATCACCACCAAGCAGCCAGTAACTGGTAACAAACAACCTGTAACCAGTAGCCAGTAACCAATAACAAGCAACCAGTAATGAACAGCCAGTAACCAGCATCAGTAACCAGTAACCAACAGTCAGTAACCAGCAACAACCTGCAGCAGCTACTCGCAACCTGAAATATTCAGACACAATAATATTAAAGATGTATCTTAAAATGTATTTATGTACTTTTTCATTTATTTGTTTACAACAGAACTTATAGAAGTTATAACAAAATAAATCTTACAAAAAAGAAAAAAGTAACAAAAAGAAAACGATTAGAATAAAACAAAGTATAGCTTAATATAAAAACAAAAATGGTTTTTCACAAATTTCCAGTGGCCATTAGATAGATAGATAGATAGATAGATAGATAGATAGATAGATAGATAGATAGATAGATAGATAGATAGATAGAT
>JBAMHX010029877.1:2526-12997 GCA_037177515.1 Pseudomugil tenellus
AAAAAGAAATCAGATTTCTGACATTTTTATTTGATGAAACTTCAGTACAATCCATATTTACTTCTATTAACCAGTTTTGTTCCCCTGCAGTGAATGATGATTGTAGAATTCAGCAGCACAACAACTGAACAGGAAAAGGGAGGGATTTATTTCTCACCAACACGGAGGCTTATCAATTATATGTCTGTTTTCACTTGTTAATTTGCTGGACTTGGCTGAATATTCCTACCAGCAGGGATGATGAATTACTTTCTTGTTTCTTTTGAACTCAAAGAGAGAAAATAAAAGAAGAACTCCCAAATAATTGCGACTCGGTTCCCATCGTTCATGTTCAAAAGAGTCGAATCTGTCGTGAATGTCACAACACTACTGGAGGATCGTGCAGTTATGTTTAACGGCATCATTTATGACTTATATTGGTTTTGGTTACCAGGGCTTGACTCAAAACATCCGGGGCTAAATCCCTGAGAAAACCGTCTGGAAACTGACCACTGAATCTCCACCAACTTTCTCCATTTGCATACTTTCATTTAAAAAAAAAACTCGAGGGAGCTGCAAGGGGGCACTAAAGAGCCGTCTGTTGCTGACCCCTGGTCTAGTTGGACACAGGTGTTGCATGCAGTGCTAGAGGCCCAGATTATTCTTTTTTTTTGTTTTTTCAAAATGTCATGAGTACTGAATTTTCGCAATGAGCTAGAAAATATTTCTCAAATCAGTATAGCTTTTTGATTTATTGCAACTAAATGCGGAAATTCTCTTTAAAGAGCTGAGGCTTTAGCCTGCTCTTAAAAGTAGATAAGGGTTCTGCAGATCAAACAAAATGTAAATTATTTTTAAATCTTATCATTTTAATTCTGTTTTATGGTTATTTTTTGGATTTTATTGCAGCTAAGTGACTTAAAGATGTTACTGTTGGCTGTTTTGACAGGCCCTTTTAAAAAAAAATATATATATATAATGAGTTTATCGGTCCTTCTATCTTCTGTGTTTCCTGGGTAACACTGATCAATATGTAGCTTTGTGATTCGTTCATCCTTTTACCTCTGAGTTATGTAGTCAGGTTATTATGTTGTTCTTTCTGTCTCCCGTCAAAGGTCCAGAAAGCTGACATCCCTGGCCGCGGCACTACAGAAAGCCTTACTGCAGAAGAAAGACCTGGACTTGGAGCTGAATGAGCTGGAAGATGCAGCGGTCATGGTGATGGAGGAGGAGGAGTCGGAAGTTTCCAGCGATGGCAGAGACTCGTCCAGTGAAAGTGAAGAATCTGAAGGAGGAATAGGAGGAGGAGCAGAACAGACATTGAAGCACAACTCACACCAGTCCCAAACCTCCGTCATTTCTCCCATCCCCACTATCGCACCCACAGAGGAGAGAGACGGAGATGCTCCTCCCTCAGTCTCAGGAGGCTGCAGGAGGCTGATCGAGGATCTAGAGGATCTGAGAGTCTCTCCGAACTCCAGTTGATCCACAACCTGAGAATCTCCCTGAGTCAGGGAAAATATCTGGACCTAGTCTTAAGGACTTTCTTAAATGTGGAATTTAAAGACTTCTTTGTGTGTTTCGGACTCTTGTGATGTTTTGCTTTTTGTATCTGGAATTTTCTTTCTTTTATCTGAAAGTTTATTTTAGTGCTTTAATAGATAATTATCTATTATTATAGAAAATATCAAATAAAAGATTTTATTTTTACTTGAACATGTTTGTCACTTATTAAAGGCAAGATTTAAAAAGAAGAGATCTCTTTCCTATTTTTTTCTTCTTCTGAACATTTGTAATGCTCATTTATCTGTTAGTGTGGTTATTTCCATATTCGTATTTACATGTTCAAGCTGCAGCTCATCTCTTGCTGTGTTTATACCCAAGGTATTCCCCAGGGTTCGATACTTGTCATCTGATATGACCTTCTCCTACATGTCATTTCTTATCATGGCCTCCGTTTTCACTATTACGTTTAAGACATTTAGCTCTGTACGTCCACCAAATTTGTCAACCAAATTGGTCCATAGCACTCTTTCAAATTGCCTCTCTGAAATTATGCTGTGGATGCAAAATAATTTTCTCAAACTAAACTCTAGTAAAACTTTTTATCAGTGGTTCAGATTCCCTCACCCCCACAGTCAGATTTCCACCTTTCATTTGACAACTCCACACTAGCTTCTTCGCCCTGTTGCCAACTCACCTACACCCAACACATTAAACTGGTCACAAAAACAGCTTTTCGCATTCTCAAACATATTGCTCACCTCTGCACCTCTCTCATTCCCTGCAGTTGAAAACCTTATTATGCTTCCATAACCTGCTTATATTATTGCAATAGTGTTCTTTATTGCACTACCAACAATCTGCTTAACAGACTTCACTATGTTCTAACGCTGCCGCTCGCCTCGTTACCCACAACTGTCCCCAAGACCACCCTGTTTGGAGCACCCCTGAAGGAGCACTCCACAACCAGGCTCCTCCATACCTAAAAGACACGCTCCATCCCCTATGACCCTTCGTGGAACATTCACTCCTCTTTTGGGGGAAGAAGGACTGAATCCAAATGTCTACTGTTAAACAGAACTAACCTGCAACAGCAGCACAAAGTCAAAGCCACTAATCCGTAAGACTAACTAAAAAAAGGCTTTAATTTGCTAAGGAGCAGAAAGATTGGACTCTGGAGCAATGCAGGAAGGTCACGTGGTCTGATGAGTCTAGATTTACCCTGCTCCAGAGTGATGGGCACATGAGGGTATGAGAGGCAGATGAAGTGATGCAGCCAGCATGCATTGGACCTACTGGGGTAGTCTTATGATCTGGGGTTGTTGCACTTGGTCAGGTCTAGGTTCAACAACAGTATGAACTAAAAGAATGAGTTCAGCTAATATCTGAATATACTGACCAGGTTATTCCATCAATGGATGTTTTCTTCCCTGATGGCACGGCCATATTCCATGATGACAATGCCAGAATTTATCAGGCTCAGACTGGAAAAGACTGGTTCAGGGAGCATGAGAATTCATTTTCACACATGGATTGACCACCACAGAGTCCAAACAGCTCCCTATGGAAGATCACAGCTGGACATAATGCACCATGTGATTGGCCCTAGTTACCTGCACCAAGGGGCAAACAATCTAGGAAATGCAAAACATCCGGCTCCCCGGGATTCTATTAGTAGCTACAATTATTTCCTCTGTTAGTCTTCTATTTGTTCTAAACCTAGAACATAATACATGCCCATAGAATACACAGCTGATTCACATATAAACAACCCTATAGAATAGTGATGTTTTGAGAGAACTGTATAATATTTGTAAACTTTTAGAACTCATTACATTTTCATAAACTTACAATGTAGAAAAACTGCTTGACTTGCCAATTCTCTATTGTCAGACAATATTTTGAAAATATGCACAGTTCAGATTAGTCAGATTCTAATAAATGATCATTTTAAAATAACTTTTGTACCGTTTTATTTCAATAAAATATATTGGTGATGTGAAATACAAATTGATGATAAACTTTATTAAAAGATAGATAATATACATGCAAGCATACAATGTAAAAAAACTTGCTGATCTTACAAAGAAAAACAATTGCCCACCTCAGATCAATTGTCCTAACCTCATAACTTGAACAAAATTATATTTAAAATTTGGGATTTGAAAATGCATATATATAACAAAGAGGATGAACAGATTTTAGGTTTTAACATTTTCAGGTTGGCCACTAGGGGTGCTCAAACCTGAAAAGTGTTTTGGCTATATCTCTGAAACTATTAATCCCAATAACTTCAAATCAAGTGAAAATGAAAGGTCATGACCTAAAGATGTGTCATATAATGACATTATACCTTAATTTTTTTATATTTGTATATGTATTTGAGGATTGGGAAAATTAAAGATTGGGAGTGTTCGGGGATATATCCCTAGCCATTGTCTCCAGCGGCATAATTTCTAGTTTTTATTGGAAGTGATAACATTTTATTATTATTTTTAAAGTTACAACACAACATTTAAAAATGTGATTATTATACATACAAACCAATAAAATGTTTTTCCAGAGTTATTACAGATTAATGCGAATGTGTGGCATTTTTACCTACCAGTCAGCTCATCTCCTCTACACTTTATCTGGTTTTGCATTGTTTTAAGGTGCAAGCTTTGTAACACCAGCTAGTCTAGGTCCATTTTTGACAAAGAAAAAAGAACTTTAATTTATTCAAATCACCATCTTCGTCATGTTTTCCGATAACTCCTACACTGACAGCGTGAGAAAATCTGATCAGCCTATCGACCAGGCCCAGCTGCTGCTAGCTAGCTGCTAACGTTACCCTAACATCTCCATCCTCCTTTGACTGTGTGAGTTGTTTACGTCTGGCTGAAAGAATGGCCTAACGAAAGGCACGGATATCCAACCGGCACCGGATCCAAGAGGCTGAGATCATGATGGATACCATTATCATCGGAGATCCACAACCAGAGTCCCAGGAACCTGATGTCGCCGCTTCCAATCTTGCAGCTGTAAATGTCGGAGCCTAATAATATCAATGGCTAATTAGACGCCACTGAGGCCCTTCCACTTGTTGCTGTCTCACATAAGGGATGGGCTCAACTCTGAGCTAAACCCAAGGTCCCAGTCAACTCTGAGCTAAACCCAAGGTCCCAGTCAGCTCCACACTATCACAACAGGACTCCTGGTTCCTCGTTGGTCAATAGCGGGAAAGAGCGGCCGTCATTCTGCTGCACCTGTATCTAATGATGGCCACTTCCACAAAAGGTTTGATTTTCTAAGCTTGGAGGCTGGCTTGGGTAACTATTCTTGCCCCAGCAGCTCACTGGCACCAAAGGTTTTTCTACCCAAGAGCCGCACCTGCAGCAAGACTTTCAGATCTGAGCTGTTCTTCACTCCCGCTCTGCAACGGTCCACCTGCTCCCCTGTCATAACCTCTACAACACTGCAACCATCTTAGGTAAAACCTCTGTCCAAAATCTCTCCAACCATTCTGATAATTGGGGACTTGATTGTGAGAAATGTAAGATTGAGCTCCATAGTTGGAAACGTGGCATCAATTACAGTTAAATGTATTCCAGGAGCAGAGCAGGCGACATAGAATGCTATCTAAACCTGCTGGCTAAGGATAAATATAAATAAAGCCAGATTATTATTTATGTTGGAGTAAATGACACCTGGTTACACCAATTAGAGGTAACTAAAGTAAATGTTGCCTCAGTGTGTGACTTTGCTAAAACCATGTCGGACAGTGTAGTGATCTCTGGAATCCTGCCAAACCTGACCATTGATGACATGTTTAGCCGCATCTCTTTCTTTAACCGCTGGCTGTCCAGGTGCTGCCCAGCAGACAATGTAGGCTTCATAGATAACTGGAAAAGTTTCTGGGGAAAACCTGATTTTATCAGAAGAGATGGTATTCATCCCAATGTAGATGGAGCAGCTCTCATTGCTAGCAATATAAACTATTTAATTTGTCATTTAAACCCTTAACTATTCAGGGACGAGACCAGGAAGCAGAGCAGGATTGGAGTCTGCATGTATGGGACTCAACATGTTCACTTTTCTTTAATCTCTTATCTGCCGCTACTGTCTCCAAAGCCCATAATGATTGTCTCCATAACCCCCCTGCAACCCACCCCACCCAGAATGAATAAACCAAAAAGCACATGTGGAGTAAATCATGAAAACCTCCTAAATATTAAAACAACAAAATCAAGAGGACAAAAAGTCAACATGATAAATGTGATTTACTGAATATCAGATATCTTCCGTCTGAGTCTCTGTTAGTTAATGACCTGATTAGTGATCATTATACTGATCTATTTTGTCTCACAGAAACCTGGCTGCAGCAGGAGGATCATGTTAGTAATATGATCAGAGAGTTACCTTCTCTGCACCACAGTACGGCACTGTGCTGCAGAACCATGACATGCTAAATTGGAGGTGCAGGACAAGAATAAAAGCTTTCATAAACAACAAATTTAAGAGATGACTAGTCATCTAGGAAGATTTAATATCATGCCAGAATGAGGTTGTGCTATCACAGTTGTGCCAGGTTGTGACGCCAAGAAAAGCCTGAGATTTAGTACATCTAAAGCTCCATCACAGCCTGTCATTTGAACTGTTCAAACATGTTTAGGCACTGAAGTAAAAATTGATAATTTTAATGGAGTTGTAGTTGATGTTGCTATGCTGCTGAGCCAGGATTCAAGCCAACTACCACAGAGGCACTTTCCTTTACCACTAATGTACCTGTTACTAATAGAAAAGTCTATTGAATCTGTTGTGTGTTATAATGCACATCTGTACAGCACTGGATGTTGTTTTCATTGCTCCAATTGCTGCAAGTCAGTAGAGCTCATTTGTTACATACCAATCAATGTGGAAATAAAAAGTAAACAAAGAGGTTTCATACTAATTTGAACTTGGTGGAGCCAGTTGAGGAAATGCCTCTGCATGTGTTTGCTTGATAAGTGCAAATAGATCATCAATTCAGCACTGAGTCGAGTTCAGCTTTCCTCATATGAGAATCTCAGAATCTAGCTCCTTTCTGACAGGTCACTGAACCAGCAGGGTTCATAAAGGGTTTATTTTTTGTATTTTTTAGAGAGAAAAAGTGAGAAGGTAAGAGGATAAATTGAACAAAACATCTAATGGAGAGTCTTGTGCCAAAAAAATTAATTCTTGGAAATTTACAGCTTGGAAAACCAAGCAACCAGAGAGCCAGTTGAGGGATTCAAGAATGTGACAGACGGCATTAAGATGAAATGTAATTGAGAACAGACCTGGATTTCGAACTCCAGTTTGGAGAAAATCTTCCAAGCTCTAATGTGTCTGTTTGGAGTCTAACAAGAAAAGTATGTTGCTGTGCTTTTAACCTGTTACTTGTATGTCTTACTGCACAAATCGCCATGTCGCATTACAGACTGACATTTATAACTCATTTGACTACATTTATCACAATGTCATATCCTTTGTTGTTTTAAAAACCATTTTTATTCTTTAGCATTTCGACAGGAATGAGTTGTCATCAGTGTCTGTCTTTAGTGTTTCGTGTAATTCTTTTGGTGACATTTTATGTATTTGTTGTCATTATACACTACTTTGTTAAGCTGTTTATAGTTTTTAAAGTGGTTTACAAATAAAAGTAGCATTGTTTCACAGAATGATATTCATAGCTTGTTTGACTGCTTTCATAACCATATCATCTCTCAGCGTGACATTCATAACTTGTTTGACTGCATGCATTAAAATGGCATATTGCAACCTGACGTAACTCTACTGTCTTAATCACATAGACTGTATAAAGATGGACGGATCCTTCCAGTAGGTTTCTGAAGTCCAAAATTGAAGCTCATTAGCAGTGCCTCCCATTGCCTTCTTGGCAGCATCACACATGTTGTCACTCCCAGAAAATGCAAAAATGATAAAAGATGTGGAGCGAGAGATGTTCTATTAGTTTGGGTGGTTGATTATTATCTATCAAACCATGACCTGTCTGTAGCTAGGAGCTAACTGAGCTAGCGCTGATCTAATAGGAGCAAACCAGCTAACAGAAGTAGATAGGCTAAGCTAGCTGTTAACCAGCTAAAAAAAAACCTTATTTGTGCTACATGCCTTCTTGCCTCAAATATGGGATACCTGTCAATCAAAAGAGCTTGCTTTTAAATATGCTCAATTTAAAAATTAAACAGCATAACATCTAAATAGCTGACTTATAAAAAATTACCGCATTCACAGTTGTCATGAAGAGTTAAATTTCTCCTATAAAAGTTAAAATGATTTAATGAAGCAGGCTGTAAACGTTTATTTCTGCTGTGAAGCTGGTCTTTTTAACATGGGAGTCTATGGGGATTTGTTCTCTTTTGGAACCCCTGGTGGATGAGAGGAGAACATCTGCACAGGCTTCATATTTTTCTAACGAAGGTTGCCACTTAGTTCATCACTTTGGCGTATCACACACTTTTATTTATTCCTAGTTTCACTGCGTATATCACCACGTTGTATCACAGCCTGATATTCAGAATTGTGTTCCTTACAGTGTTTTATCGCAGAATAACATACTTTCACTGGATTCATCACCATGTCATATCACACATTGACTTTAATCACTAGTTTGGCTGTATTCATTACCGCATCCGGTCACAGCCTGACACTAATAACTCATTTGACTGCAGTCATTACCATGTGGCATGACACTAACATTTATAACTCATTTGATTGGGTTTATCACAGTCGTATCACAGACTAACTTTTTTCATCTGCATTCATCACTGTGTTGTAACCAGACTCACATAAATTGTTTGACCGCGTTTATTACTATGTTGAGTAACAGACTGACATTCAAAACTTATTTAACTACGTTCATCACCACACAATCTTAGCTCTCGTAGCCAGAGAGGGTTATCTGAGGGGCTCTTACCTCCATTTCTTTTCCAGCTGTAGCAGAAAGCACACAAACAGATTTTACAGACCAGATTTATCAATTTAAAGAGAAGTTTTTCTGTCTTGCACTTGGGAAAGAAGAAGAACTGACATATGAAACCCATGTAACTGGGCAGAAAATTGGGATTTTTGTTGGGAAACTGCTCCTAAACTACAATGAGAAACATAGTTTTTTTTTTTTACTAAATGTGGTTTTGTCCTGGAGGAGTTTTGGAAGCAGGACAGCAAAGATAATAATCTTTTATGATGATGTTTTCCAAATGTGAAGAATAACTTCAGCATTCGTTCACCTTTGGCCACAGCAACATGAAAGTTGCAGGTGTGTAATAGACACATAAACGTTTTGTTTGTACATGCTGTCATGTGGAAATTGGCAATCCAGGCCAAAAGTCTGATTCCTGGTAGCATCAGAGAGAAAAATAAGTGGCTGAAGTTTGAGGATCTTGTTTTCTCGAGATGATGACAAAAGCTGGGAAAATACCAGACATTGAAGGGAATCTTTTTCACTGGACCAGTTGCATACTATTTAGAAAAGCTTATTGTTTTTTTTTTTAAATTTACATCTAAGATTAATTTATTCTGCCTTCTGCATTCAACACCAATTCAGGATGTGTTATTCTGAAAAGCGAGAGACGTTCAATAGATCGGTTTACAAGTCAGCTGTTCAGCCCTCCAGGAAACTCAAGTTAAACCACTTTAATGTTTATCCTAATGGAGCCTGATGTGACCTGACCCCCCGCTCTTGCATGTCTGTAGACCAGGGGTGCTCACACTTTTTCAGCAAGAAAGCTACTTATCAAGTGACCAAGCGAAGAAGATTTAGCTGGGTGGGGCGCTCTCAATATACGCTGTTCAATGATTTTACAGATCAGATGGTACTTTTCACTGCCATCTATCAGTTTATTGAAATCTGGAGAGGCAGTGTGTTAGCGCAGCACTGTTGCTCCGGCTATCCTGTAATCAATCAATTATTCTGGTTCCGGCATATATCTGGGCCATATAAATCTCTGCATGTGATTCTTACCAAAAAACAAAGAGATGTAGAGTCTTTTATATGTTACTCTGGATCTGTTTCTCTCTGCAAACACTTCAGCAGATGAAGACAAGCCGTCGTGAAACCTTCCGTTTCACAATCGCGTGCGAAGTCTGATTTCACAGCTGCTTGACTAACTGGCGTGTTAGAGTCTCTTCAGGTTTTCTTACAACATTCTGGAGCTGGAGTAGGTTTTACATTATTATTATTATTATTTCTGTAGTAAAATAAACCAAATTCACTATTGATTAGCAGACATCAGGAGCAACATGTTGAAATGATGATGATCAGACGTGTATTGAGACTTACCTGAGATTTATCAGGTTCATCATGTTTCAACCAGCGGTTCTGCATCTTTGCTGTGGTGAGGCTGGTGGTTTGTGGTGGGACTGGGAGCTTGCATTTCACACCAGTAGATGTCATAATGGAGGTAGAATGACAATAATGCTGAATTTGTCATGATCTCATCCTGCTGTAACTCCCTCCACTTCGTCAGGCTCATTTGCCCCACCTGAGCTGCCTGATCACCCTCATCGTTATCACCTGCTCGCTGCCCTACTTAACCTTTCCTCTGTCTCTGCTTTCTTGCCAGATGGTCACAGTGTATACAGTGAAATCCAGTATTCTTGTTTCTCTAGACTCCTGCCCTCGAACCTGCCTTGTTTCCGGATCGCTCCCTTCTTGCCTTGTCGGATTCGTCTTGCCCTGTGTCTCGCCTGGATTATTTGACCCCTGCTTGGTCTGACCACAGATTTCTGCCTTCCCCATATCTGCTAAGTACATGACTTCTGCTTCCTGTTTTGACCCTTGCCTGTCTGACCACTACTCTGGATTTTGGACCCCTACAGCTCCCCAGGAATGTGCTGCCACTGCTACCCAGACTGCCCCCTGGACCCCCTTCGAACTTCCCCTTAAACAAACTCTTTGTGTGTGTGTGTGTGTGTGTGTGTGTGTGTGTGTGTGTGTGTGTGTGTGTGTGTGTGTGTGTGTGTGTGT
>JBAMHX010029878.1:0-12983 GCA_037177515.1 Pseudomugil tenellus
ATATATATATATATATTCTGTGACAAAATATTTTGTCTCAAAACTTTTTTTACTCACAAATATTATGTTTTGCTATCAGTGTGAAAAGAATTACTATCAAGTATATACTTTTCCTTCCAAAACTTTCCCCCTCTCAAATTGTATATTTTCTTGCATTGAATAAAAACACAAATATAGCTCCATAGACTATCAAGAGTATCTCTGTATATAGATTTAAACATAAAGCTTGACAGAGCAAATTTGCTCAGCACAACACAGCAGTCAGCCGTTTGCTCTGCTTAAGCTGCACTCTTCTTTTTAAAGCGATAAAAATGCATGGATGAAAAATAAAAGTACTTCTGGGATAATCTTAAGGTACAATTAACATTAACAGAACGCTAAAAGCTCATAAAAGTCCATTTTGCATTATATGGTCCCAGTGGCAGGGCTGACTAGTTTGTGCAGAGGGGGCAGGACTTTATTGGGGGCCCATGAGGACAAAGGGCTACAGATGCATTCTAGGTGGAGGCGGTGGTGATCACGACAATAGCTTAATAAAAATAATGTATTGTGCCATGCTAAGTGCTATGTATTTATCGGTGTAGAGCAATGTTCCCTCTAAGATGCTTGCAGATTTTCAACTCATGAGCAAACGCTGCGCTGTCAGTGCTATAATTGACTTCTAAGTGAGCCATATCGTAATGGCTTGACACCTGTCACCCACTAAGTAAAACTGCAAAACGGCAGAGAAAGTAATTTAAATGGTTTAAAAATTAAGTTAAATTATGTATATTGTTTGTTCATTATTTTGATCTGCTGCATTGACTTTGATGACTTGACAATGTGCAAGCAGTGCGCCATTGCACAGCACGCAGCTTAGAGGGAACATTGGTGTAGAATGAACTGCTAATATTTTCCAAAACAACTGAAGTTTAAACTGCAGCCTTTTTCAGCTCCATGATTACCACTAGAAATTTACCAACTTTTTTTCCTGTAGTTGAATCATCATCCAGCAACACAGCAAAACTCAATCAAACGATATGATCAATCCACACTGTCTAATTTAATATGCAAGTCTATTTAAGGACAATGCCTAGTACCATGTATTTATCATAAAATGTATCATCCTCCTTTCCTTCATCCTTGCAAAACTGTCAGCCCCTCTTTCCTCATCAAGGACAATTTCTTTATGGACAGTAAGACCAGGCTTGATAGTTCAGCCTCCTTTTGCTTGCCTGCAGATCATTTTCAATCAACTTCAGACGTTTGAAACTGCGTTCTGTATTGAGCTTGTTACTGGGAGTGTTTAATCAATTTGAAACAAAATGGCAATGTTGGGAAAGGCCCTTTCCATGTCATTAGATCAGGAATGGCAGAACAGCTGAAAAGCACATTTCTATGTCTAGTTTATTATATAGAGCAAGGAATTAAAGAAATGTGTTGGTCACCTCGAATGCGGACACATCTTCAGCATAGAAATCAGCAAGTCTATAGACACGTTGATAAATTACATCACGTTTATCTGCTCATTGGCCTAGTTTCGGGCTGGCGGCAGAAAGACACACCCGCCGCTACCATTGAATTTTTAACTAGGGCATAGCGTCATTTATTTATAAAGTTTTTGCAGTTTGTTAACAAAGATTATCCCGAGTTCGTGTAGTGCAGTAGGTTGCACAAACAGAAAATTATGAATGTGTCTTTACGTTAAACATGTTAATGATTGTGAGTACAAGCAGTGGACACATCTGATTTTTGCCAGATGTAATCCTGCAGGGAAACAAGTTAATCTGTTGCGTGTCCAATGTGCCTCTCCATTTGCTCTTTCAGGATGCAGGATGAGATAAATGATTTAATGATTTTACAGATCCGATGTTATTTTTTTCCCCATCATTAATTCTTTAATTAATTCCAGCCTTAAAAACTTGTCGCGTCCTAGCTGTCACTCCTTATGCTGCGCATGCACATCGCTGAATTAAGTTGCTCTGCAGATTGTCGTGGCTTTGATAAACAGTAAACCTCCTTGCTCATAAAGTTCTGGTAGATCTCAGTCAAAGCTGGAAAATTAGGCAACAAAACTGTGAAATTGATGCACTAAAACATCCACTCTGTCCGATATGCAGCGTGTGTGTTGTGGACACGCAGCAGTCCGACACACACGCTGGTAGTCAAGTCATTTCAGCCTCATAAATGTCCATACAGGCTTCAGATCAGTTCTCCAAAAAAGGACAAATATATAATTTCTGTTATATGCACACATATTCACCCAAAGAATCAAACCCTTATTTTTATTATGCTACTTTAGTGCGGATGGAAGAACGTAACTCCGTAGGAAGCATAGTGAGTCACTGTAGAGTAAAACTGTAGAGCGGCCACTTTGACATATTGTCCCACTGCTTTTAGTCCATTTCAAACGGATCAGGCAACGAAACACCACATACATACAACTTCTGTTCGTATCTTTCACGATCCTTCTCCGATAAATGGTGAAGATGGTTCTCTTGCTTTTAAGCGACTTGATTTTAGCTTCTTTGCAATTTCCATTGTGTAAAGACAACGAGCCATGCCGGTTACGCCGTATCTTCTGCCGCCAGGTAGTGCGCATGACCAAGATGAACCAATTGTAAACAATAACAATCAGTGTCTATATTCTGTAGACTGTGTCCCCACTGGAGAAATTTTGCATGTCGCATGCTGAGAATAGAGAAGAGTGATGTGCTCTGGCGAAAATCCGTTTATCAAAATGTTCCACTAGGTTGTCCAAAACATAAAAATAAAAATCTACTCTGAAACTTTTTTTTGGGATCTCGTACAACTTCATCCTCTGTCTACTCATCATGGAAGGTTTTTTTTACCTGCATCTCACATTGGTGAACTCAGCTCCATCCATTCCAGGCGCCTAGAGGCTACACCTTAGAGCCAAGTTTTGTCCAGTTTTGACAAATTCTTCATATGATAAATGACTGCACATTTAATTGAGCTCTACTATGCACATGTCAATCAGCTGGACAGCTAGGTTTGTCTATCGAACTTTTGGGGGACAGTTGAATAGGATGTATGTCTACAGCTTTCCATGTGCACAACGTGAATTTATATTAAATGTGTTTATTTTATGTAGTCCATCCGCTTTAACAGCTGTCTTTGGTGTGGTCAGGTTATGTTCTTTAGTTGCTAGTACCCCGCCCCACAATCTGAAGTTTGTGTTTGATTTGTTGATTAGGCGTCTAATCTCTAGATTTCAAACAGAAATGTCTTTTTTTTTATCATAACCTTTATTAAATCTGATATGTTTATGTATTGCATACAAAGTTGGAAACAAATATGCTTGATTACACTACAGAGGGAACATTCTTGTAACCAGGGTTGTGCCAGTTTATACCTAAAGAGAACTAGCTCAATGTTCAGTTCACACAGATATAAATGAACTAGTTCATGTTAATAGTTTTTTTTTTTTTTTTTTAATGAGCTAAGTTCACATGTTTAAAAAAGAACTAGTTCACGTTCATTTGTTACACCGCAGCCCTGCTACAGTATGGCCCCTTAAATAACGACTATGGGCCGAATTTACTAAGATCTCATTTTGCGTGTATTAATCATTGTGTGGCATCTAGAATTTAGCGTGTTGGGGCCGTGATTAGTACGTGATCTACTAAGATTGCTCACGCAAATGACAGCGGGTGCAAAGTGTTGGAGCGCTGAGGTTCTCCAACAGCTCGAAAACAGCAAGACTGGATAGGCGATATGTTTTAATAATTAGTTCCTCTTTCATTCCAAACATGTTAACACGAGGAGTAAATATGTGTTCTCTCCGTTGTCTTTGATTATTTCTATGTCTTCGTATTGCAACAATCACTGCAGCCATGTGTGCGCAATTATGCATTGCCCCCATTTGCACGTCCTTTTGAAACGTGCTAAATATAGGCGCAGTTTCTACCAGCAAAATTACTTTCAGGTTTGATAAATGGCGTTGCGTGTGCTAAAATCATGTATTTACATGCAAAATCCACTCCATGCAAAATTGCATGGAGTGGACGCCCCAATTTACATATTCATTGAGGCAAACGTACTAACTTGAGGAGGATGCGCAATTTTGCACCTTTGGAAGACGAAAACCCTTTTAACTCACTGATAGTAGATCAGTTTGTACTTTTTTAGCATGTGCAATGTGTTTGCACGCATTTTAGTACACGCAAACTTTTAGTAAATCTGGCCCTATGTGTAGAATAAACCACGTAGATAAAATGTAAGTGTTATTCTTTTGTTATTCTGTTAGGATTCTGTTATTCTGGTATCAGGTTTTAGTTTATTAACATCCCGAATGTACATTGGCTGTTTTAATCTCTCGCAGACTGTAGATAATCTGTTGACTTTTAAAATGTGTTGATGATGTAATGTTTAAACAAACAGTGTTCAGGTGTCAGACAGTTTATACCTGTACCTCCTACCGATTACATTTCATTGCAACATTTGGCTTTTATTGATATTTGTGGCAACTCTACCATAAGTAGCACATTATGTCATGGTTATTACTATTACTCATGAAATATTGAAAGAAAAAAATCAATCTTTGAAAGACACTAGATTAAATATCATAGTGGAAAATAGATGACCACTTGAGGCTCTGTTAGTTCTATTGCCTTCATCATTTTTCATATCTGATATGAGAACTGTCTCAAATAATAATTATTAATGTTACTATGCATGAGTATAGCACACTCAGTGAACGTAATTATAAAGTATAAGCAATATTCTAAGATATCAATAATTTATAGATGGACACGGAATCTTTATTAAATTTTGTTCATAAAATGAGTAATGTAAACATCACTTGAAGCTTAAAGGTAAAGCAGGTTGCTTGTTTTATCTTTGCAAATATTTATTGATGACAGCCCATTTTAATCATTTATTTTCTTGTACAAGATAAATGATAGGAAAAAAAAGAGACTGAGCAGAATGATAAGCATAAACTGAAGCAGGTTTATACAGACTTTATTCAACACCAAACAGAATTGATGAAAAGAAAGTAAAATTAAAATAAAAAGATGCAAAATTAAAAAATCCTGGCTTGAATAATATGTCTGTGAAGCATGTCCAGCAGCTTTGTCCAGAGGGGGATTGGCTACCTCTCCAATCCGACTAACCCCATCAGGTGCTGCCCCTAAGCCAAGAAAGTTAAGAAATTTAATCAAACTCCAACTGTAAGATGACGCATCATTCAGTGGCAGCTGTGTTCTGAAGGCAGCTTGCCCATTTTTTCCTGCACTGGTTGTGAAGCCTTTAAGGCTGTTTAAGATTGGGTTGTGTTTAAGATTGATTTGTGTACTTATTGTATATATTAGTGAGAAGACATTAAGACGGAGCTTAGAGCTATTGTTGTTCTTTATTGGAGCTGCTCTTGATTTTTGGTTTGTTTGGATTTGGTTTGTCATAACAGGGGGCACAAGACAAAGAGAGGATAATATCCTGTAAGTATTATGAAGTTTGGACCATCGGTGCTAAATACAGAACAGCACAAAATCCTGTGGTAAGAATATGCAGTGCAGCTGAGAAAGATAGAAATTATCCTATTTGCTTATACTAAATTTAAAAACTAATTTTCATGAAAATGTATGTATTTTAATTTAAATAAGAGGCAACAAGGCTGCATGATTTAATTTGATAATGTTATTAAATATGTGGAAGAAGTTTATTTAAGGAGAAGAGGGTCTCGAAGATCCCTGGTTGAAGTTAGGCTCAGGTTTGGGGAACCTTCATAATGGGATGGACCAATAACATTCCCCAGAAAAGGAAAAAGACCAGATGTGAAGTTGGCAATTAGTCAAGTTGGCGTAACCTTGGGTTCCTGTTTAACTGTTCAAGTTCTGTGCCAGAGCCATATGTGTGTTTGTGGTGAGAAACTCAGGTGTTGCTTTAGGCAACTAGGGAGGTCGGGCCGAAAAGGACGGGATAAGACCTTGTGCAAAGTCTAAACAAGACTGTCACTGTTTCTCTGTTCTCTAGATAGATTTAATTCTTGCAATCTTTAATAAATTTTCACATCTTGAGCAATACTTGCGGACGGGACGTCTGTTCTTTCTATCTGGCTGTCTCTGAGCTGCCACAGTTCTTTGCTGGGCCGTCAAACGCAGCATTATGGTGGCAGTGAGGTTAATATCTCAAATTCCTTCTGATGTAACAGCCTGTATCTGATACATGATTGATAAAATCCTCACCAAATCCAAATTTAAAAACAGTGAAAATAATATCTTGACTGTTCATGTGTGAATCAAATTTATGTATAAGTAGAATATCCTGAAATAAGTAACCATAAAATAATTATTGCAACCTTTCAGTCAGTCAACCAGATAACATAAAAAAAAACCTAAAAGAAAATGAGCCAAAAGCTTGGTTGCATACCAGCCCCACTACATTTTATTTTGAAAAGATTCTTTCTACATCAATAAATTGACCAGAGGTCAGCACTTAAACAGGGAGCTTATGAAATGACCAAACCATATTTAGAGACATGTCCCATTCTGGCTGCACTAACTTCCATGTGTGATCTCTTTTCTAGCTTCAACACCTGGATCATTTAAGCTGAATAAATACTGACAAAGCCGTTTGGACAAGAAGTTGTTGTACTTCCATACCATACCATTGCTGTTATAAAACTATTTTCGATTTGGTATTGGGTTATAATTATAATTAACTGATTAAAATGTTGTAAAAATGAAATGTTTTGGGATATTTATATACGCCACCTTCACCAACAAGTGTGCCCCAGCCTGGCCCTACTAATAAAGTTCTTTTAGAGACACCACTGGTGTTCAAGTGCCCTGAGAGGACTTTGCTTTGATGTGGTGCCACAAATAAAGTTAAATTGAATTGAAGTACCACATAATACACAAGATGATGCTTTGAGCCATCAAACTTGTGCTGACATACATGTATAGAAATATGATGTGCGGATCCATATCAACACCACTTCATCTGAACTAAGAAACTCACAGATTCCTTCATAATTGGATAGGACAACATACATTAATAAAATCTGCTCCAAGTTTAAAATGCATGACAAGTTTTAAAGTATCATTTACTAAATATCTGAAAGTGATAAAAATAACTTTTATAAGTGAATGGGGGATTCACCAGAATAAAAATGCTCTTTTATTCTCTCATGAATACTTGCATCTGCAGCCATGGTAACCATGACCCCACATGATAAATCCCAGTTTAACTCTCTGCATGTGCAGTACTGGAAAACAAGAATTCTAAAGCAACCACCTCATGTATCTTTTTCTCTTTCATTGAAGTCAAAAACTTTGCCCAAACAGGGTACCTGGTGATGTGTAATTCAGATTTAAACTGTTGTTATAATCAGAACTGTTTTGTTCTGATTATAACCTGAGATCCACTTTTGGTAAGGAGTGTGATTTATCAAATCACTTACATGTCTGAAGAGGATTGAAGGAAATAAGTTCTCATAAGCAGCAATAAAATGGTATGTGCAGACCTTGCAGAGGGTTACAAAAGCCAAGGTGAGAGTAAAATAGAAAATGTATGCAGAGAAAGAAAGACATTATGTTTAGCACAAGTTCTGAAGCAAAACCAATTTCTTTTCCTACATTGGAGCCTAACAGGCTCAGGTTGTTGTGGACAATGTCACCTCTTTAATATCTACTGTGTTAAACAAAAGATCTTTTACTGAAATAAACAGGCCAGGACAACTACAGCAAAGCCTGGTTACCATATACAACACTAAGAGAATTTATATTCTCAGTCCAAACTCTAATGGTTAAATACCAATACACAATGATATTAAAGTCTTCAATGGTATGCTGGTCAAAGCAGCAGTCTGCCTTTACAGTGGATAGAAGATGATGGGAGCAATCACGAATGAGGTATGGCAGTTCTAACCAAACGCATATGAGAGATGGTAGATTCCTATTTGAATAAAGAAGCGAGCCAATCACAAATAGGAGATGGTAGAGTCCTTTTTGAATGATAGATTTAGCCATTGACAGATGGGAGATGGTAGAGTCCATTTGAATAAAGACAGAATTGCTGGTGCGCTAAGCAGGCAGAGGCCTGGGGCCGTAACATATGTGGGGCCGTGTGGGACATTATTCAGAAATACCCTCTCAAAGACACGTGAAATTTAAGTTATTCACACAACAAAGTGAAACCTCTCATATATTATAGTAAAAACATTCACAGATTATAGTGAAACTTTGCATACAATATACGAATATATGAAAATGTCTCTCATCCAGTATTTCACTAGTGTGTGTGAGAGGTAAATTTCAGTTGAAACAGAAGTAGAAAAAAAGCGCTATTCCAAAAGCGATTAATACATAGATTTGATAAGGATTTGAGCAGAGAGTAGTTTCAGATCTCTGTCCAACATGATAATTAGCGTGGGTTAAATATTACTGTGTTACACCTGATTTTATTGATCAAAACTGATCCATGACAGCTGGGGGAGATGCTACTATGAGGGGCCGTGTGGGACATTATTCAGAATTACCCTCTCATAGACACGTGAAATTAAAGTCATTCACACAACATACTGAAACCTCTCATACATTATAGTAAAAACATTCACACATTATACTGAAACCCTCTCATACAACATACTGAAATCCTTTCACATAATGTACTGAAATATCCTCTTATACACTATAGTGAAATTATGTAATTCAAATTTCACTAGTGTGTGTGAGAGCTTTTTTACTAGTGTATGTGAGCAGTATTTCATTTGTGTGTGTGAGAGGTAAATATAAGTTGAAATGGAAGTCATGTATTTGAAAAAAAGCGCTATTCCAAGATTTACTGAAGAAGAAGAAGTGGGCGAGTACAGAAGCCGACAGCAGTCATCCTTCCATGTATTTTTAACACTGTTATATCGGACTTTTTTTCTTGTGATAACGGGATAATTATCTCGCTATTTTAAGAAAACAAAATTTGTTTTCTCGAGGTAACGGATTATTCAAACATACGGTCATACGGTGGACTGAAGCTCTTCATAGCACATCAGAACTAACAGAGAAATAAACATCAGACTTACTCTTTGCACCTAAATTCAGTCTAAGAGTCATGTATTTGGACAAGGAGTTCTCCTCTTACCTCTTGTCTCTTCTAGATTGTTTTGTTTATTAGTTTTAATGTTTCAGTGTTTGCCCAATATACGCTCCCTTATATTTTTAAACCTTTTTTTCCATCTTTTCCACTCATTCAGCCTTGGATCAGCATTAAAGGAACTTTTTTACAACCTGAACTGACTCTGTACATTGAGTTTACTCTCTATCTTGTCTGTAATTTTCCTCTTATGTGTTACTGAACTTTTGAACTTTTAATACTTTTTTTCTTTCTTGGCAGTAGCAAAGTAGCTCTAATAGTTGTTTTCTTAACGGATTAGTGCTTCACCAAATGTCAAAATGCCCTTGGGTTTATCCTTGCTGGAGTAACACATTTAAAAAGCTCAGCTTCAGATATGCTAGTTGGTACAGAGTGTTCCAGTGGAGGAGATCAACATAAAACTCACATCTGAATCTGTCAGACTGGAGTGATAAAAAACTCTGTTTGAAGACAGTGAAGTGCAAGCAGGGTCAGTGTATTGAATAAACATTAAAAATAAGGGCAATAAATGAGTGAGTTAAGACTGATTTTGCTCCCCCAATCTGCTGAATTCTTACAGTTCTGTCCCCTTAGGCTTTTATGCATCCAGAAGACGTTATACCAGGGGTGCTCAAAATGGGGCCCGCGGTCCAAAATTAGCCCACCAGCACATGCTCTTGGCCAGCTGGTCAATGTTTATATTTAGAACCCTACAGATATGGATGTAAACATTTTAGAGCTTAAACCTTACCAACTGTCGAAATTGCGGGCAACTCTGCCGACTTTGCGCTCTAACAGTGAGATCTTTGGAACGGTTTAAAATAATTACTTAAATTTTTTGGTTTAAAAAATTTAATTTTTATTCTCCACATCAACTCGCTTCTTTTTTACTTCCTGCATCGGGGAAGAGCTTACAGCATATTTGAAAATTCAGTCTCCAGTCCAACAGTCTTGGCTTCTCACATGCTGTTTGACATCCAATTGGCTTTATGCCAGGTCCACTACTTCCTGACTTAGAACAACTCCTTTTTTCCTGTCTTTCATTACTGGACAAACTGATTAATCCAGGTGTGTCTGCCCTCATTAACCACAACGGCAGAGGCTAGACAGAGGAAACAAAAGAGTTGTTCTAAATCAGGAAGTAGTGGAGCTGTGCATAAAGCCAATTGTATGCCTTTGAGTCATTGTGTGTCTGGTCAAAGAGTAAATGAGACAAGATAATTCACCCCCCCAACCTGGTTTATTGTTTCTGGGATTGAAAACGACCTGTAAAATTACATCGTGGTACTTTATTTCATCTGGATAGTGCGTAATTCCGCACATTGCTGTTATGTATGTCACTGGCTGATATTTTTTTTATTATATAAGTTTTATTACTTAAAAATTATTAAACATGCCGAGCAGGAAATGAAAAAGCATTGGAAGAATGTATGACAATTCTCTCAGCTGTCACACCGCATCTTTGGCTAAAAGTAAACAATGGTACTTGGAGAAGCTAACTTTCCAGCTGCGCTCTTCCAGTTGCACTCTGTCTCACAGTAACTGCATTTTTCAGCGTAGAAGTGGAATTATCGCCAAAGATGTTTATTCTCATTATGGAGAGGAACGGATGTAAAGCTAAATGACATGGAGCTGACTGGGCTGAAAAATGGCAAAGATTTATATTGATAACAAGAAATTAAATGTTTGATTTAGTTATTCTCATTTCAAGAGAGTTTCAAAAAGTAATTAGTTTTGTTCAGCGTCCAAAAGAAAGAAGCTATTCATTTTGAAATACCAACCTTGTGTCTTTCTGCAGACAGAAACTGTTTTAAACAGTCGCCAGTTATAATGAACTGTATGGCTATTTTTGCCATATGTGGTGTTTTATACATTTTTATTATAGTTAGACACTGCATAGCAGTGTGATGCTAGTGGTGGATTTAAAGAATTTGGGGCCCAAGGCAAAAGAAGGCTTCGGGCCCTTTCAAACAAGAAAACATACAAAATGATAGGTTAACTAGACAGATAGAGATTTTAACAGAATACACATTCACTCTTTTTTTTTCCAGTAGGATCTCTGATAGAATACTTGGATGAATACTTTGGGTGGATTTCACACATTGAACTGATTTCACTGTATAAGTTGTCATTTCATGACTGTACATGTTGACAGATAATTTACCAGTATACAGCTGAAATTTGATCCAGCAGCAAACCAGTAGGCGCACATAAACACATAAACAACAGGTCAATTAAATTAAACAATAACCTTTTGTCCCTCTCTTCCTATCCCTTTTGTAACGTTGTCACTCTCCCTTTTTGCTTGTCCTTTTTAGTTTTCTTATTCTCCCTTTTCTTTTTCTCCCTCTCTTTTTCTCAATCTTCGCATTTTTCTAATTTTCCAAATAGTCGTTTTTCTTCTTTCTCTTTTACTCATATTACTTTTTATATTAATTCTCTTCCTGTCTGTCCAGTTTTCATTGCTTATTTTGGGAGCCTTGGCCTCAGCAAATGTTCCAGTGAGGAGATCCATGTCCACTGACCATGTGACATCTTGCTCGATGGAGAAAACAGTTAGATGTTTTGGTCAGAGTGCTGGGTCATCTTCAAGAAGTACTTTGTGCTGACTGCTTATTAGCAGAGTGGATGATGCTGGACTCACAATTTGGTGGAACATCATCCTCAGAGCCTGACTGGATCATTTTGGAAATCTCACTCTGACACCACATCCCTGTCTAATTCTGAAAACAAAAACATACAAAGGCTCGCGGCCAGTAGTGAATTGTAAGTATAATTACTCGTTTGCTAACTTAGAAATTTAAGGATTTCCGGCAACTTAAATTGTGTCTGCTCCACTGTATCTCAGAGGCAAATACCACAGTTTCTACTCCACTACGGTATATTAGTATTCCTGCTCAGTGCAAATTATGTACCCCCAAAATGATGATAATTTAATGATAATATTTGTGATAAATTGAAAGTCTTCTTTTGAGGGGTGATGTCTTAGGCCCAAACCCTAAAAATCATCTCGGGCCAGCTGGAAAATGTTTCATGATAAGAGTGAAAACAGGCTGCATGTCGTAGGAAAAGCTAGTGATTCTGCAGATATGACATTTGCTTAAACTGCCCCACAGTAAATTAATTAATTTAAAATTAGCTCAACTTTAAACATCAACAGCAGGAAATGATTACATGCATTAAAGCAATATTAATACAAGGTTTTCACGCTGACAGGGATCATTGTAAACAAGAGTGAGTAATAACTTCCTTAAGTTACATAGGTTGTGCATTCAAAACAACAGAGCCAAACACATTAGGGACAAAAAACACCTGCAAAAATTACTTGTAAAACTATGGATGATTTTTGAAAAACACCTGTAGCTTCAAGTTATTCAGGAAATCCAATCTGGAAAAAAAAACATCTATTTGATTGATTCTTCATCCTCTGTACCAAAAAGAACCAAGCATGATAAACGCTTGACTAAAATAACTCATAAGCTCTTCAACGGAGGAGGTAAATATGTATCAACACTTAGTGGGGGGGCAAACCGCTTTGACGGTTTTGATACTGACTCATTGATTATCTGACAGACCCTCCTCAGCAGGTTGATGTCGTCTTTGAACTTGCCGGTTGTTGGTTCATGCTCATGCTCCAGCTAGCAGCTAGCCGCTGTCACATTGAAGAATGTGGTTACTTTTGTTAACTTTGATAGCAACTTTCCACGTTTCTCCTTTGCCTTCTTTTAATCTTTTTTGCTTTTTACTTCTCGTCTCTTAGCGCAGTTTATTTTAATCTTTTACGCTTTCTAGATACTTTCTGCACATGCACAAGAAGGTGAACTGGTTCAACTTAGTGGAGACTGAAGTGTGTGGGGGGGGGGGGGGGGGGGAGGGGGGGAAAAAACACAATAAAAAATACTCTTCTTTCC